>JAINDJ010000019.1:112500-122486 GCA_019845555.1 Aristolochia fimbriata | reverse complement strand
CTTCATTATACCACCCCAAAACCCTTCGGCTTCATTAGCTTATTAGAAAGTTCTCAGTAGTCTTTTTTCAATACTGTTATATGACAGGTGGGTTTTTTTATTGGATAACTACGTCCTCGCGCCCGGTTTAACCTTTGCATGATAGCACCTCTATTGACTTCCGCTTACTAATGTAGCAATCTCCTCTGTTGAAACCCCTATTATGACTTTCAGCATTTGCTGGTTGAATAAAGCAATTTAAAATAGATAGGATGCCTCGATAAGGCATGAGTTCCATAAAGGCGTTTCTTCATAAGAACGTCCGCGAATTTGATCAATGACTTCAAAGTGTTTTGTGAGCCGACATACGTATATGTTGAGCCAAAGCTTGCACTTGTCTACTCTTTGATTTTATTAATTCCTTTTTTATTAGACGTTTGATTGCTAGTCCCACTTACCTGCCATAAGGTTTACCTCCCCCAACACTGAATGATGAGCCCCCTTTTCGCGTTTCATTAACGACGATTCTATTATCGTTTCCGCGTGTCCCGGAAAGTAAGAGTGGTGCGAATTCTCCCAATTTGGACCCACCATACGATCTTGTTATGTAAATAGGTAAATGTTCCTTTCCATTATGAATAGCGATTGTATGGCCGTGATCATTGTGGGTAGCAATGGTAGACGACCGGGGAACCGTTACAATTATTTCTTTTTTCTCCTCCATGTTCAGCTTCAATTTTTTTTAATAAATGATTAGCTACTAAAAGGATTTTTAGTGAACGGGCGCCAATTGGGATTACCCTTTTTTTTTGTTTTGTCTTATTCTTCTTTTTCTAAAGGTAAAGACGACCAGTCGTTCGCCCTCCCATTTTTCTTTTCCTTTTTATTTATTTAAGTATGAAGAATAAAATGTCACTATTTTAATTCTTTTTCCTGTTCTTCTTCCAGCAGGATAACCCCAAGGGTTGTGGGTTTTTTCACCAATTGAGCCCCTTCCCCGCCCCATGGGGATGGTCTACAGGGTTCATAACCACTCCTTACCACAGGACGCCATTCCTAGCCAACACTTAGATCCGGTTTTACCCAAACTTTTCTGGTTCACACCAACATTACCCCCTTGTCCGACTGTTGCTGAGCAGTTTTTGGATATCAAACGACCTCCCTGTGAGCGGTGACCATTATGTCGATTTACCCCTTTAATCAGTTTCCTACAGCACCGCAGCTCTAGCTAATTTTCCACCCTCTCCAAGTGTTATTTTTATGCAGGTATGGCTGTGCCTAAGGGGGTACCGGTTGAAGTAGATTCTTCTTTTGATCAAAACCTCTTCCCAAACTGTACAAGCTTCTTCCAGCATACGGCTTTCTGATGTATATGATGATATCTAGACAGATGGATTTATATGAATCGCAAGGATGAAGTACGACATGAGTGGATATATAGGAATTCAAATCTGCCGAATCGCTCATGTTAGATCTTATACATCCTAGGGTCTTCCCGTTCCGTCATCTGGTTTATGTTCTTCATGTAGCATTCAGACCGAATGGACTTCTATGAAATTACGTCGATACTTCCACATATTACGGGTAAACGTGGAGACATCTCTATTTTCCCTCTGGAGATCCCCAGAATTACCACTGCTTAGCTTTCAAACGCCTCTGACCATCAAATGAAATGTGAATAAACCCGTCTCCCTCTTGGAAACAAGGGGCGCTTTGGTTCTGTCCGTGCTTCAAAACAATTTTGTCTTCTCCATATTAATGCCCATATCTCTATAGTCAATACTCTTATATGAGGAACTACTGAACCAATCACTTGCTGCTGTTACTCTTCAGTTTTCTGTTGAGGTTCATCCCATAGAGGTACTCAAAAGTGATCGATTTCTAGGTTTCGTCGTAAACCCAATTGGTTACTCCCAATACGTAAATCAATAGTTCAAAACCGCACTCCAAAGGTAGGGCATTTATCGATATAGAACTTAAACCCAGAAACAATGGTATCTCCAATTATAGCCCCTCTGGGATGTAAAATATATCTTCTTCTCACCATCCCCATAGTAAAGAGACAAATGCATGTATTTCTATTAGGGTCGTATTCTATGTTAAGGATTCTACCAGATATGTCTTTTCATTCCGTCGAAAAATCAATTTTACGGTATAGACGCTTATGACCCTCTATGCCCTGTGGTAATGATGCCTGGCATTACGACCTTTACCACAACGATGCTGTCCATAGATCAAATTATTTCGTGGATTGGATTTCACTTGACTGTCTACGGCTCCATTGCGTGTGCTCGGGGTAGAAGTTTTGTATAAATGTATCGCCGTGTTGTTGGGCATTTTGATTTAAGTTCTTTTCGCTATAAGAGGTGGAATAGAATAACCCGGTTGAAGCGTAATGATCATACGTCTGTAATGCATTGTATGTCCATAATAGGTCCCATTCTTCTACCCTTTTTCCTGAGTCGATGACTATTCATAGCTATTACCTTGACACCAAAGAAGAGTTCGACCCAATGCTTTGTTTCGGTCTAGTTGGGTCCCGATTCGACATTAGAAAGAATGATTGATTGTTCCCCAAATCGAATACTTTTTTCTGTAAAGACTGCCTATTTTATTCCATCCATAAATCCATTTTCTTCCTATGAGTTCCAGTATCGATAAGATCCGAGTTTTACTCTTCATATGTTATGGAATGAATATACCATACCAATTGTTATGTATGGATGATGAAATTCCATTGATACCGAGCCAATTCCAATAGACTATTAGACTTATTGGACGTTCCCATTTAGCGATGCATCCAGCAGAATTGAACCTACGAATTTGCCAATTATGAGTTGGGCGCTTTAACCATTCAGCCATGGATGCTTAACAGAGATCATCGTACATCGTGAATAACCAAATTCCAATTGAAATGAAATCTTTAGGAGGAATCAATGAAAGGACATCAATTCAAATTCTGGATCTTCGAATTGAGAGAGATATTGAGAGAGATCAAGAATTCCCACTATTTCTTAGATTCATGGACCCACTGATTCAGCGGGATCTTTCACTCCCCATTTTTTTCCACCAAGAACGTTTTATGAAACTCTTGACCCCCCGAATTTGGAGTATCCTACTTTCACTTTCGCGTGATTCACAGGGTTCAACAAGCAATCGATATTTCACGATCAAAGGTGTAGTACTGCTTGTAGTAGCGGTCCTATATATTATTAACAATCAAAATATGGTCGAAAGAAAAAAATCTCTATTTGATGAGGCTTCTTCCTATACCTATGAATTCCATTGGACCCAGAAATGATACGTTGGAAGAATCTTTTGGTCTTCCAATATCAATAGGTTGATTGTTTCGCTCCTGTATCTTCCAAAAGGGAAAAGATCCCCTGAGAGTTGTTTCATGGATTCGAAAGAGAGTACTTGGGTTCTCCCAATCCTAAAAGTGTATCATGCCTCAATCTAACTGGGGTTCGCGGTGGTGGAGGAACCGGATCGGGAAAAGGTGGATTCTAGTTGTAAGATAGCTAATGAAACCATAGCTGGAATTGAGATCTCATTCAAAGAGAAAGATATCAAATATCTGAGTTTATTTTTTGTATCCTATACGGATGATCCGATCCGCAAGGACCCTGATTGGGAATTCTTGATCGTCTTTCTCCGAGGAAGAAGCGAAACATAATCAACTTGAATTCGGGACAGCTCTTCGAAATCTTAGTGAAACACTTGATTTGTTATCTCATGTCTGCTTTTCGTGAAAAGACCAATTGAAGTGGAGGGTTTCTTCAAACAACAAGGAGCTGAGGCAACTATTCAATCAAATGATATTGAGCATCTTTTCCCATCTCTTCTCGAGAAACAAGTGGGGTATTTCTTTTAAAATTGTATCAATATCATTTGGCATGGCAATTCCGCCAAAGATCTCTGTTAGTTGGGGAAGAATCAGCACGAATCAGTTTTTGAGGAACGTATCGAGAAAAATTGGATTTGGTTAGACAATGCGTGGTTGGTAAACAAGGATCGGTTTTTTTAAGGTTTTTTAATGTATCGTCAAATATTCAATATGATTCCACAAAGATCTATTTTTTTTCAAGTAACGGATTCGGAGCCAATGGAAAGGATCTTCCTGATCAATCCAGAGATCATTTCGATTCCATTAGAATGAGGATTCAAATATCACACATTGATCAATCAAAACAGAGATTCCAACAACTAAAAGAAAGATCGATTCTTTGGGATCCTTCAAGATCAATTCGTTCTTTTTTCTCTTGACAGATGGTCAGAACTTCATCTGGGTTCGAATCCTGGCGGAGAGGTCCACTAGAGATCAGAAATTGTTGAAGAAAACAAGATCTTTCTTTTGTCCTTCCAGGCGATCGGAAAATAAAGAAATGGTTGATATATTCAAGATAATTACGTATTTACAAAATACCGTCTCAATTCATCCTATTTCATCAGATCCGGGATGTATTATGGTTCCAGGGATGAACCGGATATGACAGTTCAATAAGATTTCATTCTTAACAAAAACCATTTTTGATTTATTTCATCTATTCCATGACCGGAACAAAGGGGATACACGTTACACCACGATTTTGAATCAGAAAGATTTCAAGAAAACAAAAGATCTATTCCTCTATCAATAACTGAGTCGGATCTGGGTATCATAAAGGGATTTGCCTTTTTTCTATTGATTCCTACTGGATTGGATCCAAAAAAATTCTTGAATGAGGTATTCAACTCTCAGATGAGTCGAAAAGGAAATTTAAGTGGTTCTACCTCCCATTTTTTATGAAGAGAATGAATTTTTATCGAGGGATCAGAAAAAATCGGTCCGATCTCCTGGGGAATGATTTGGAAGATGATCCAAAACCGCAAATATTGGTATTTGCTAGCAATAACATAATGGAGGCGGTCAATCATAGATTGATCTAAGATTCAAAATCAATATAGCACCTATGGGTAATAAGAAATGTATCGAATCGATTCTTTAATGAATCGATCCGATCGCAACTTCGAATATGGAATTCAAAGGATCAAATAGGAAATGATCCTCTCGAATCATCTAACTATAATAAAATATACGATCAACCAACATTTATCGAATTTGAAAAAGAGTCAGAAGAAATGGTTCGATCCTCTTATTTCTCGAACCGAGAGATCCATGAATTGGGATCCTAATGCATATAGATACAAATGGTCCAATGGGGAGCAAGAATTTCCAGGAACATTTGGACCATTTCTTTCTGAACAGAAACACCGTTTTCAAGTAGTGTTCGATCGATTACGTATTAATCAATATTCGATTGATTGGTCGAGGTTATCGACAAACAAGATTTGTCTAAGTCACTTGTTTCTTTTGTCCAAAGTTACTTCCTTGTCCAAGTCACTTCTTTTTGTCTAAGTCACTTCCCTTTTTTCTTTGTGAGTATCGGAATACCCCCCATTCATGAAACGAGATCCATCTATGAATTGAAAGGTCCGGAATGATCAACTCTGCAATCAAAGTTAGAATCAATAGGTGTTCAAATCGTTCATTTGAAATAATGAAACCCTTCTTATTGGATGATCATGATGCTTCCCAAAGATCGAAAAAATTTTGATCAATGGAGGGAACAATATCACCTTTTTGTTCAATAAGATACCAAAGTGGATGATTGACTCATTCCATACTAGAAAGAATCGCAGGAAATCCTTTGATAACACGGATTCCTATTTCTCTCAATGATATCCCAATGATCGAGACAATTGGCTGAATCCCGTGAAACCATTTCATAAGAAGTTCATTGATATCTTCTTTTTATAAAAGCAAATCGACTTCGATTTCTGAATAATCCACATCACTTCTGGTTCTATTGTAAAAAAGATTCCCCTTTGATGGAAAGACCTACCAATAATTATGATCTTACATATGGACAATTCCTCAATATCTTGTTCAACAATTCGCAAAACAAAATATTTTTCTTCGTGCGTCAGTAAAAAAACATGTTTTTTTTGAGAGAGATACTATTTCACCAATTCGAGCACAGGTATCTGACATATTCATACCTAACGATTTTTTTCAAAGTGGGGACGAAACGTATAACTTGTACAAATCTTTTCCATTTTCCAATTCGATCCGATCCATTCGTTCGTAGAGCTATTTACTCGATCGCAGACATTTCTGGAACACCTCTAACAGAGGGAACAAAATGAGTCAATTTTGAAAGAACTGCATTGCCACCCTTTTCAGATATGAATTCATCTGATTCAGAAGGGAAGAACTTTATCAGTATCTCAGTTTCAATTCAAGCATGGCTTTGACACCCATGTTCTGAGGAAATATTTACCACCCGGAAAGAGGAAAACGGAGTCTTTGTCTAAAGAAATGCGTTGAGAAAACTAAGAGGTATAGAACCTTTCAACGATAGTGCTTTTTCAAATCTCTCAAAATGGAATCTGTTCCAAACCTATATGCTATGGTTCTTACTTCGACAGGGTGCAAATATCTTAAATTTCACCCTTTTGTTACTTTTTTCAGACCATTGTCGATACTAAGTAGTAGTCAAAAAATTTGTATCTGATATTATGCATGGATCAGATATATCATGGCCAATTCCTCGAAAAATGGTTGGCGATTCTTCCACAATGGAATCTGATAAGGAGATGCCGAGTGCTTACAGAATCTCTTCGTCCGAAGAAATGATTCATCGAAATAATGAGTCACCCGTTCTATTGATATGGAGACATCTGAGATCACCAAATGCTCGGAGTTCCTCTACTCCCATCCTTTTTTTTCTTCTTGTTGCTGGATATCTCGTTCTTCGTACATCTCTCGAGCCTCCCTGAGCCTCTAGTGAAAGGTTACAGACAGAGTTAGAAAAGATCAAATCTTTTATGATTCCATCATACACGATTGAGTTGGTGAAACTTCTGGATAGGTATCCTGATCTGAATCTGAATTTTTCTGGTTAAAGAATCTCTTTCTAGTTGCTCTGGAACAATTAGGGAGATTCTCTGGTAGAAATATGGGGTTCTGCTTCTGGCGGCAACATGCCTGTGGTGGGGTCCCGTTTATGGGGTCAAATCAATACGTTCTAAGAAGAAATATTTGAATATTAATTCATTGATATCATCGATCTCATAAGTATCATACCAAATCCCATCAATCGAATCACTTTTTCGAAAATACGAGACATCTAAGTCGTACAAGTAAAGAGAGATCTATTCATTGATAAGAAAAAGAAAAACGTGAAAGGTGATTGGATTGATGATAAAATAGAATCCTGGGTCGCGAACAGTGATTCGATTGATGAGGAAGAAAAAGAGAATTCTTGGTTCAGTTCTCCACCTTAACGATTGAAAAAGGATTGATCAAATTCTATTGAGTCTGACTCATAGTGATCATTTATCAAAAGAATGACTCTGGTTGTAAATGATTTGAAGAACCGGGATCAATTTACTTTACGATACTTAGTTGACATTCATAAAAAAGTCTAATGAATTATGAGTTCAATAGATCCTGTTTAAGCAGAAAGACGGATATTCCTTGCTCATTATCAGACAATCACTTATTCACAAACCTCGTGTGGGGCTAATAGTTTTCATTTCCCATCTCATGGAAAACCCTTTTCGCTCCGCTTGGCTCTATCCTTCTTCTAGGGTATTTTAGTGATAGGTTCTATAGGAACTGGACGATCATATTTGGTCAAATACCTAACGACAAACTCCTATGTTCCTTTCATTACGGTATTTCCGAATAAGTTCCTGAATAACAAGCCTCCAAGGTTGTCTTATTGATGATATCGATATTGATGATCGTGACGCTATCGATATTGATGATAGTGACGATATTGATGATGACCTTGATACAGCTGCTTCACATGACGAATGTACAACTATGGCGCGGACGCCAAAAAGGAAATGGACCAATTTGATATCAAATCTTCAATTAGAATTAGCAAAAGCAATGTCCCCTTTGTAATGTGGATTCCAAACATTCATGATCTGTATGTGAATGAGTCGAATTACTTATCCCTCGGTCTATTAGTGAACTATCTCCAGAGATTGTGAAAGATACCCCACTAGAAATATTCTTTTTTGCTTCGACTCATATTCCCCAAAAGTGGATCCCGCTCTAATAGCTCCGAATAAATTAAGTACATGCATTAAGATACGAAGGCTTCTTATTCCCACAACAACAACGAAAGCACTTTTTCATTCTTTCATATACTAGGGATTTCACTTGGAAAAGAAAATGTTCCATACCAACGGATTCGGGTCCATAACCATGGGTTCCAATGCACGAGATCTTGTAGCACTTACCAATGAGGCCCCATTGATTAGTATTACACAGAAGAAATCCATTCTGAACACTAATACAATTAGATCAGCTCTTCATAGACAAACTTGGGATTTGCGATCCCAGGTAAGATCGGTTCAGGGATCATGGGATCCTTTTCTATCAGATAAAGGGCTGTTGCACAAAAATGTACTTCTAAGTAATTGCCCCATAGATCCTATATCTATCTATATGAAGGGAAATCATGTAAGGAAGGGGGTTCTTATTTGTACAAATGGTACTTCTCGAACTTGGAACGAGCATAAAGAAATTAACGATACTTTTTATCTTTTGAGTTGTTCTGCCGGATCGGTCGCTCAAGATCTTTGGTCTGCACCTGGACCCGATGAAAAAAATTGATCACTTTATATGGATTCGTTGAGAATGATTCTGATCTAGTTCATGGCCTATTAAAGTAGAAGGCGCTCTGGTGGGATCCTCACGGACAGAAAAGATTGCAGTCAGTTTGATAATGATCGAGTGACATTGCTTCTTCGGTCCGGAACCGAGGAATCAGTTAGATATGATGCAAAATGGATCTTGTTCTATCGTTGATCAGAGATTTCTATATAGCGAAAAAAATCGGGTTTGAAGAAGAGGGAAGAAGAAAGCCCCACCATAGAGAGGCAGGGTTTATTCAATCCACATAGTTTGGGCTCCTAGAATATGGCGCCCTTGTGGAAATATATTTGATTATCAATGAAAGGCCCAATGAATTGGGATTTCTTATTGGTGGGCCAGGTCTCATTTCTGGGGCAAGTGGATCATTTATCATAAAGAGGATGCGCTTCAAGAGAATGATTCGGAGTTCTTGCAGAGTGGAACCATGCAGTACCAGACACGAGAGATAGATCTTCCAAAGAACAAGGCTTTTTTTTCGAATAAGCCAATCCCGCTTTGGACCCTGCAGATCCATTCTTTTTTCCTATTCAAAGATCCGCCCTTTGTCTGTGTGTTTTCACGTCGAGAATTCTTGCAGATGAAGAGATGTCAAAGGGGCTTATTACTTCCCAAAGAGCCTCCTACATCTATGTATAAAGGCTGGTTCATCAAGAATACGCAAGAACTTCAATTTGTTGATTCATCACCAGAATGGCTTAGAACCAATAGTTCATTATTATCTAATGGATCTTTCCGTTCTAATACTCTATCCCAGAGTTATCAGTATTTATCAAATCTGTTCCTATCTAACGGAAACATTGGATCAAATGACAAAGGCATTGTTGAGAAAGAGATGGTTTTTCCCGGATGAAATGAAACATTTGATTCATGTAACAGGAGAAAAGATTTCCCATTCCTTAGCCGGAAAGATATGTGGCCATGAAAAGAGGGATTAAGTGGAACAGAATTGACCGGGCGGTAGAGTCGGAAACACTTGTTTCTTTTCTTCCATATTTTGGACCTTAGCTCCATGGAACAATATGCTGCCGAAACATGGAAAGAATTGAAATCTTAGATCAAAACACTATGTATGGATGGTATGAACTGCCTAAACAAGAATTCTTGAACGGCGAACAACCTAGAGCCTATTTATTTTATTACTCACTACATCAAACAATTTCCATTAATGAAAGATGTAAATCCATTGGAAAATAAAAAAAAGACGCATGTCCGATGAAATGAAATGGTTGTTGCTATCTGCTCAATAACGAATCATTGGTTTAACTGAATAACTAAATAAAATAGATAGACC
>JAINDJ010000019.1:77500-95000 GCA_019845555.1 Aristolochia fimbriata | reverse complement strand
TTGACTGAGGATTCCATAGGAATGATTTGGATAACTAAAATCTATGGTATGCTCCCAAAAACTCAAAATACCCGAGAATTTAAACATGAAACGGATTCATTTAATGTCGAATTATTATCGACATACATTAATAATTTTTTTTACCTCAATTAATGATTTTCCTGAGGAATCAACACCTAGTTCAAATTGGGAGCGATTTGCTTTATTAGTTGAAGAACAATGGCGTGGGTCACAAGATGAAATGAAATGCTTTAAATTTCTATTTGATGCAGTTACAACTGATTTAACCGATCAAACAATTATAAAAAAACCCCATTGGGGTACAGAAAGTCACTAAAAAAAGTGCCTCGATGGTCATATAAATTGACCGACGAGTTTGAAGAAGAAGAGCAAGAAGAGGAGGAAAATGAGGAAGAAACGACAGAGGATCCTGAGATTCGTTCAAGAAAAGCCAAACGTGTGGTAATTTTTAATGATAACAGTGAAAATTCCGATACTGATACTAGTACCAGTACCAGTGACAATAGTAATCAAGCGGAAGAGGTGGCTTTGATACGCTATTCACAACAACCGGATTTTCGCCGGGATCTAATCAAAGGATCTATGCGTGCTCAAAGGCGTAAAACAACTATTTGCGAAATGTTTCAAGGAAACGTGCATTCCCTACTTTTTTGAACAGACTAAACAAAACATTTTTTTTTTTTGATTTTTTGATATCTCCAAAATTTTCGAAATTATGAACCCAATCTTTATAAGTCTGACGGGGAAAAGCCTAGAATTAAAAACTTCAGATTATGAAGATTCTGAGCAGGAGTGGGCAAAAAAAAAAAGAAGGAGACAGAGAATAAAAAGGAGAATGACCGGATAGCAATAGCAGAAACTTGGGATAGTATTATATTTGCTCAAGCAATAAGGGGTTCGATGTTAGTAACCCAATCAATTATTAGAAAATACATTGTACTGCCCTCATTAATAATAGCTAAAAATCTCGCCCGTATGCTCTTATTTCAATCCCCCGAGTGGTACGAAGATTTTAAAGATTGGGATAGAGAAATGCACGTTAAATGCACCTATAATGGTGTTCAATTATCAGAAACAGAATTTCCACAAAACTGGTTAACAGATGGTATTCAGATAAAAATACTATTTCCTTTCTGTCTGAAACCTTGGCGCAATAAGGTAAGACCCCCCCTTGGAAGTCCAATAAAAAAGAAAGGAAAAAGAAACAATTTTTGTTTTTTAACAATCTGGGGAATGGAAGTTGAACTACCCTTTGGTTCTCCCCGAAAACGACCTTCTTTTTTTAAACCCATTTGTAAAGAATTCGAAAAAAAAATGACAAAGTTGGAAAAGAAATGTTTCCTAGTTAAAAAAGTTTTAAAAAAACAAATAAAAAGGTTTATAAAATTTGCAAAAGAAAAAACAAGCGGGGTTATCAAAAAAATTCTCTTTATTAAAAGAATAATAAAAGAACTTGAAAAAATAAACCCAATTTTTTTATTCGGATTTAGGAAAATAAAAGTATATGAACCAAATGAAAATACAAAGGATTCTATAATCAGTAATAAAATTACCGATGAATCAATCATTCAAATTAGATCCATGGATTGGACAAATTATTCAATCACAGAAAAAAAAATCAAAGATATGGCTGATAGTACAATCACAATCAGAGATCAAATTGAAAGAATCATGAAGGACAAGAAAAAAAAAATTAGAACTCCAGATAAAAATAAAAATCTTATTTCTAATAAGACGAGTTGTGATAATAAAAGGTGGGAATTTTGGAAAGATATTTTGTGGATATCAAAAAAAAATAAGTGCGCGATTAATACGCAAATGGCACTACTTTATGAAATCTTTCATTCAAAGAATATACATCGGTATCCGTCTATCTACTATTAACATTCCCAGAAGAAATGCACAACTTTTACTTGAATTAACAAAAAAAAACTCAATAAATACAATTACAATGATGAAACAAATCAAGAAGTAATTGATGAAACGAACCAAAATGCAATTCAGTTTATTTCGACTGTAAAAGAATCACTTTCTAATATTAGTAATAATAATTCAAAGACTTATTGTGACTTATCTTCCTTGTCTCAAGGATATGTATTTTACAAATTATCACAAATTCAAGTTATTAATATTAACAAGGATCCCTTAGGATCGGCGCTTCAATATGACGGAGCATATACCTTTTTTTCAGGATAGAATAAAGGTGATACGAGAAGTATCTGATTCCAAAACAAGGCATAAAAAACTCCGAATTCTGGAATCAATGAATGGAAAGACTGGTTAAGAGGTCATCATCAATACAATTTATCTCAGACTAGATGGTCTAGATTAGTACCGCAAAAATGGCGAAATAGAGTCAATCAACGCCATATGATTCAAAATAAAGACTTAAAATTTTTGGATTCATATGAAAAAAAAACCAATACCAATTCATTCATTACAAAAATGAAAATTCTTATGAAGATAATTCATTGTCAAGTAAAAATAAAAAAACAGTACAGATATGCTCTTTTAGCACATAAGTATATTAATCATGAGGATAGAAAGAACCCATATATTTATGAGTTCCCGTTACATGTAAATGGGGACGAAAGATTTCATATAATTACCACAGACCTAAACTCGAATCATTTTATGTATTTGGGAGTACTCCTCGTAGTGATTATTTAGGAAAAGAGAGTGTATTATTGATACAGTTCAAAATCTGGATCGAAAATATTTTGAGTGTGGAATTCTAAAGTTTTGTCTTAAAAAAAAAATCGAAATCTTGATATTGAAACCAGGGCTAACATGGGTGCGAAGACTAACATTCGCAAAGACAAAGATACTAAGAAAAGGACTAAAAATTTTAAAATAATTAAAAAAAAAGGTCTTTTTTATCTCAATCTCATGATTGATCAAAAAATTCACCCACCCAATCAAAAAAAAAACTTTTTTGATTGGATGGGAATGAATAAAGAAATGGTATATGGTCCCATATCGAATCTGGAATCTTGGTTCTTGCAAGAATTTATACTGCCTTATCGTGCATATAAGATTAAACCCCGGATTATACCAATCAAATTACTTTTTTTTTTTTTTAATGGAAATGAAAATATTAGTAAAAATCTCAATCAAAATAAAAAAAGAGGGTCTTCGTATATCATCCAATCAAAACGAAGAATATATTGAATTAAAGAATCGAAATCAAGAAGAAAAAAAAAACAGCGGGGCCAAGATTCTTTTGGATCTGATCCAGAAAACCAAAAGAATCTTGGATCAGATGCACGAAACCCCAAAAAGATTTGGAAAAAAGATTCCGCGGAAACCGAATCAGACATTAAAAATAAAAAAACGTAAAAAAAAGAAAAGCAATCTAAAAGCAAGAAGGAGGCAGAACTTGATTTGCTCCTGAAAAAGTATTTTCTTTTTTTCAATTGAGATGGAATGAAACTCTGAATGAAAAAAATAATCAATAATGTTAAGGTATATTGTTTGCTGCTTAGACTGATAAATCCAAATGAAATTGCTATATCCTCTATTGAAAGAGGAGAAATATGTCTGGATGTAATGCTGATTGATAAGGAGCTAACAGTTAGAGAATTGATAACAAAGGGAATATTCATTATCGAACCGGTTCGTCTGTCTCTAAAACGGGATGGACAATTTCTTATGTATCAAACCCTAAGTATTTCATTGGCTCATAAGAGTAAGCACAAAACTAATCCAAGATTTCGAAAAGGCAAATATGTTGATGAGATAAATCCAAATTTTGATGGATCTATTGCACAAGATAGAAAAACGCTTGGGAATAGAGACGAAAATCATTATGATTTACTTTTTCTTCCTGAAAATATTCTATCTCCTGTACGTCGTAGAGAATTGAGAATTCTAATGGATTTCAATTGTGGAAATGGGAATGTTGTAGATAGAAATACAGTACTTTGCAACGGGAATAACATAAAAAATTGTGTGCAATTTTTAGATGAGAATAAGTATCTTGATATAGATACAAATAAATGCATTCAATTAAAATTGTTTCTTTGGCCGAATTATCGATTAGAAGATTTAGCTTGTATGAATCGCTATTGGTTTGATACCAATAATAGTAGTCGTTTCGGTATGTTAAGGATACATATGTACCCACGATACAGAATTATTTGATTGTATATTTTCTTTTTCTATTTTCTATATATCACGCTTATACCTGGTAGACTAGGACAGACATATTTAGATGCACGCTGTCTTACATTCCATTCTGATACATGATAGTAATATTAATTCAATAACGTATTAATTGGATCTAGGACTGAATCGGCGGAATCGTCTTAGGGGAAAATCCTTTTCTCTTTCGTGGGTGCAAAACTGTACCATGCTTTCGTATCCGAATCAAATTACAAATGAAATTGGATTTATTAATTTAGATTTGCTAAAAAACAAAGTACTATATGAATAAATCTAGATTCCTCTGTGTACCAGATTGAAATAACTGTCATTATTATTCCTGACCGGTAAAACCTATATTTAAAGAAAGAAAAAAAGAAAGAGAAGAATTATTTTTATGAAAAAAAGTTCATTCATCTCAGTTATTCCGCAAGAAGAAAAAGGAAAAACAGGGGATCCGTTGAATTTCAAGTATTTAATTTTACTAATAAGATACGTAGACTTACTTCACATCTAGAATTGCACAGAAAAAGAGACTATTTATCTCAGAGAGGTCTACGGAAGATTTTGGGAAAACGTCAACGGCTGCTGGCTTATTTGTCAAAAAAAAAAGAGTACGTTATAAGGAATTAATTGGTCAGCTGAATATTCGGGAGCCAAAATCGCGTTAATTTGAGAATTGGGAATTCATTTTAATTATTTGGTTTATTTTTATTAGTATTATATCTTGAATTTTGATGAACCTCGTTTTGTTTTCGGTAATTTATGGAATAATGAATCGGGGAAGAAAACATATGACTGTATCGGCTACAAGAAAAGACCTCATGATAGTCAATATGGGCCCTCACCACCCATCAATGCATGGTGTTCTTCGACTCATCCTTACTCTGGATGGTGAAGATGTTATTGACTGTGAACCCATATTAGGTTATTTACATAGAGGAATGGAAAAAATTGCGGAAAACCGAACAATTATACAATATCTGCCTTATGTAACACGTTGGGATTATTTAGCAACTATGTTCACAGAAGCAATAACGGTAAATGGACCAGAACAGTTAGGAAATATTCAAGTACCTAAAAGGGCTAGCTATATCAGAGTAATTATGCTGGAATTGAGTCGTATAGCTTCTCATTTGTTATGGCTTGGACCTTTTATGGCGGATATCGGTGCACAAACTCCTTTCTTCTATATTTTCAGAGAAAGAGAATTGCTATATGATCTATTTGAAGCTGCCACAGGTATGCGAATGATGCACAATTACTTTCGTATCGGAGGAGTAGCTGTCGATCTACCTTATGGCTGGATAGATAAATGTTTGGATTTCTGCGATTATTTTTTAACAGAGGTAGTGGAATATCAAAAACTTATTACGCGGAATCCCGTTTTTTTGCAACGAGTTGAAGGAGTAGGCATTATTGATGGAGAAGAAGCAATAAATTGGGGTTTATCAGGACCAATGTTGCGAGCTTCCGGAATCCAATGGGATCTTCGTAAAGTTGATCATTATGAGTGTTACGATGAATTCGATTGGGAAGTCCAATGGCAAAAAGAAGGAGACTCATTAGCTCGTTATTTAGTGCGAATTGGTGAAATGACGGAATCTGTAAAAATTATTCAACAGGCTATAGAAGGAATTCCGGGGGGGGCCTATGAGAATTTAGAAGTGCGACGCTTTGATGGGGGGCGGCATTCCGAATGGAATGATTTTGACTATCGATTCATTAGTAAAAAACCTTCGCCTGCTTTTGAATTGTCGAAACAAGAACTTTATGTAAGAGTGGAAGCCCCCAAGGGAGAATTAGGAATTTTTTTGATAGGAGATAATAGTGTTTTTCCTTGGAGATGGAAAATTCGTCCGCCAGGTTTCATCAATTTGCAAATTCTCCCTCAGTTAGTTAAAAGAATGAAATTGGCTGATATTATGACGATACTAGGTAGTATAGATATCATTATGGGAGAGGTTGATCGTTGAAATGATAATTGATACGACAAAAGTACAAGCTATCAATTCTTTTTCCAGATCGGAGTCTTTAGAAGAGGTTTATAGCCTCATATGGGCGCTTGTCCCTATTTTTACTCCTGTATTGGGAATCACAATAGGAGTACTGGTGATTGTGTGGTTAGAAAGAGAAATATCTGCAGCATTACAACAACGTATTGGGCTTGAATACGCCGGTCCTTTGGGAATTCTTCAAGCTCTAGCAGATGGGACTAAGCTACTTTTGAAAGAGGATCTTCTTCCATCTAGGGGAGATATTCGTTTATTCAGTATCGGACCGTCTATAGCGGCCATATCCATTTTTTTTAAGTTATTCAGTAATTCCTTTTGGTTATCGCCTTATTCTGGCCGATCTCAGTATAGGTGTTTTTTTCTGGATCGCCATTTCCAGTATTGCTCCTATTGGACTTCTTATGTCAGGATATGGATCAAATAATAAATATTCCTTTTCAGGTGGTCTACGAGCTGCTGCTCAATCTATTAGTTATGAAATACCATTAACTCTCTGTGTGTTATCAATATCTCTACGTGTGATTCGTTGGAACATCAACTTTAACTTATCCCCTAGTTTTATTAAAAAAAATGGAATGGACTGATTGACTAAATATCGTCAATTTTCTTTATTCATCACTTGGGTCGATGAGCTAAACCAGATAGTTATATGAGTGAAATAAAACTGCTTATGAATTTGCAGTAATAAGATTCATTCTCATTCCCTATGTACGAGGGTAAAGTCGAAGTAAACATAAGCAGCGGAAACTGTTTACCCCAAGATTGGATGATTAGTCATCATGGCTTGAAGCGGGTACAAAAGATCAATTCTATGGAGTTTTTACAATTTTATCCATATTTTGGATCAATCAAAAAAAAAAGTGGGCGGTTAGAAACACTAAGATACGTAAAGGATTAGTAATGGAAATAATGTAAGGTATCCAAAAAGATATTTTTTGCATGAAAGGAATCATAATGAGGGCTTTACGTTGGTAGAAATGATCAAGTAGTACTTCCTGATGATTCCGATCCAGAGTATACTCTTACCCACTGATTAAAGAAATGACTATCGGGAACGAAATAATCCTTTATTTTTTTTAATCCCCTTCTGATAAAGAAGAACAGGAACGAAAGAAATGGAATGCAAAAATGAAAATGATAAGAGATCTTTTTTTTTTTCTTTCTTTCTCTGATCTACATTGATATAGATAGAATGGAATTCTTATCAAGATTCATGAATTTGTGCGGGGGTCTAATTATTTTTCGTAATCGCACACTATGGGTCGAAATTTTTTACCGATACAGCAGATATTTTATTGAAGGATTCAGTTATTGCTGAACAAAGAAAAATTTTGGCATTATATAAAAAAAAAAAAAAAGGGATGAGATCAATTCCGAAGCACTTTTACTTTTATTTGTTATTATAGCAGACAGAATTCCATTGGTTTAATTAGGGGCTCCCCGATGAATCTTTACTTTAGCTACTCCAAAAAAAAGCAAGCCGGGGTAATACCGAGTCAGTCCTTAAATTTATTTGTGGCCATTGAGGAGCCGTATGAAGCGGAGGTCTCATGTACGGTTCTGGAATAGCGATAGGAACAGTGATGTTATCATCGACTATAATTATCTAACAGTTCAAGTACGATTGATATAGTTGAGGCACAGTCTAAATATGGATTTTTGGGGTGGAATCTGTGGCGCCAACCCATAGGGTTTATAGTTTTTCTAGTTTCTTCCCTAGCAGAATGTGAGAGATTACCCTTTGATTTACCAGAAGCGGAAGAGGAATTAGTAGCAGGTTATCAAACCGAATATTCGGGTATAAAATTTGGTTTATTTTACATTGCGTCTTACCTAAATCTACTGGTTTCTTCATTATTTGTAACAGTTCTGTACTTGGGGGTGGAATTCCTCTATTCCGTACATATTAATTCCAAAGCTTTTTGGAATAAATAAACCAGGGGGGGTCTTTGAAACTACAATTGGTATCTTCATTACGTTAGCTAAAGCCTATTTGTTCCTGTTCATTCCTATCACAACAAGGTGGACTTTACCTAGGATGAGAATGGACCAACTATTAAATCTTGGGTGGAAATTTCTTTTACCTGTTTCTCTAGGTAATCTATTATTGACAACTTCTTTCCAACTCCTTTTGCTGTAACAGAATATGAAATTCTAGGTTCATAACCTCTCTCAAGCAAGAGAAAGAAACATCAAATTATTCATGGATATCCACGATATGTTTCCTATGGTGACTGGGTTCATGAATTATGGTCAACAAACAGTACGAGCTGCAAGGTACATTGGTCAAAGTTTCATGATTACTTTATCCCACGTGAATCGTTTACCTGTAACTATTCAATATCCTTATGAAAAATCGATTACATCAGAGCGTTTCCGCGGTCGAATCCACTTTGAATTTGATAAATGTATTGCTTGTGAAGTATGTGTTCGTGTATGTCCCATAGATTTACCTGTTGTTGATTGGAGATTGGAAACAGATATTAGAAAGAAACGGCTGCTTAATTATAGTATTGATTTTGGAATCTGTATATTTTGTGGAAACTGCGTCGAGTATTGTCCAACAAATTGTTTATCAATGACTGAGGAATATGAACTTTCCACTTATGATCGTCACGAATTGAATTATAATCAAATTGCTTTGGGTCGTCTACCAGTGTCAATAATTGGGGATTACACAATTCAAACAAGCAATTATGAATTAAACTCAAATAAATAAAAATAGCCGCGGATAAACCCTTTTCCTTTTTCAATAATGATAATGATTACCAATACCAAAATGACCAAATTCCTAAGATTGTGTTTTGATGAAGGTTCTTTCATTTTGCATTTTGGTTCGGCATTAACCACAAATCATAACTATAACTACTGATTTGTGGGAATCATGGCTTGATTTGAATTCAAAATAGAATTCATATATCTGTGGTGATTTCCCAATTCCGAACTACACTTTGACTTTCAAATACAGAAGTGGGATTGGGCCAATAACAGTATCCGCGTCAATCCACATCCCATTAAGATTTAATTCAATTAAAAATAAAAACGTATCATCATAGGCAAGAAAAAAATAGGGTAACCCCCTTTTCCTGGCCCGGTCAGTAAGGTCATGAAATATTTCTACTTAACTCTTATTTTACATATAATGGATTTACCTGGACCAATACATGATATTCTTTTAGTATTTCTGGGATCAGGTCTTATATTAGGAAGTCTCGGAGTAGTATTACTTACGAATCCCATTTTTTCTGCCTTTTCTTTGGGATTGGTTCTTGTTTCTATATCCTTATTCTATATTCCATCTAACTCCTATTTTGTAGCTGCTGCACAGCTCCTGATTTACGTGGGGGCCGTAAATGTCTTAATCATATTTGCCGTGATGTTCATGAAAGGTTCAGAATATTCCAATGATTTCTCTCTTTGGACCGTTGGGGATGGGATTACTTCACTGGTTTGTACAACTATTTTGTTTTCATTAATTACTACTATCTTAGATACGTCATGGTACGGGATTATTTGGACTACAAAATCAAGCCAGATTATAGAACAGGACCTGATAAGTAACGTTCAACAAATTGGGATTCATTTATCAACAGATTTTTATCTTCCATTTGAACTTGTTTCTATAATTCTTTTAGTTGCTTTGATAGGTGCAATTGCTATGGCTCGTCAGTAAAAAAAAAGTTAGAATTATAAATCTAAAATCAAAGAAAAAATAAGGCCTTGTTTTGTTCTGCCTTATTGTTAGTACATCTACTTTCCTTCATTTTGTTGATATGGAATATAAAATAATAAAGAGTTTAGTTCTATCCATTACCAATGCTTTCGTTTGTTACGCACTTGTTATATTCGAGTCAATCAAATCGGTTAAAAATTTGTCGTTCATATTGAAATGAATCGAGATTGATGAGGAGTTAGTCAATGATGCTCGAACATGGACTTGTTTTGAGTGCCTATTTATTTTCTATCGGTATTTATGGATTGATCACAAGCCGAAACATGGTTAGAGCACTTATGTGCCTTGAGCTTATACTGAATGCGGTTAATCTAAATCTCGTAACATTTTCTGATTTATTTGATAGTCGTCAATTAAAAGGAGACATTTTATCGATCTTTGTTATAGCTATTGCCGCCGCTGAAGCAGCTATTGGACCGGCTATTGTTTCCTCGATCCATCGTAACAGAAAATCAACTCGTATCAATCAATCAAATTTGTTGAATAAATAGTCGTAGTCGTAATGATATAGAATAGATATAAATAAACATGGATATCCTTCTATATATATATGGATCGAATATGAATAGATAGATATAATTTATCTAATTCTAAAATTCTAAAATTAGAATTAATATGCCTAACTCGTTGATGTTTGCCGAAACATAAGAAATCAAAGTATCTTGGCCCTTTCTCATGAACAGATCCGGAAATCTATTGATTATAAAAAACCAATTCAGGTAACCCACTGATTCGTCTGGTGTCTAGAATACATGATTTATTTACTACTTATTTTATTTATTTTTTTACCAGATCGAAATTAAATTAATAATAGTCAAAATTTTTATAGATCCAATGTCACATTCAGTAAAGATTTATGATACCTGTATAGGATGTACTCAATGTGTACGAGCGTGTCCTACAGATGTATTGGAAATGATACCTTGGGACGGATGTAAAGCTAAGCAAATAGCTTCCGCTCCAAGAACAGAGGACTGCGTGGGTTGTAAAGATGTGAATCCGCTTGTCCAACGGATTTCTTGAGCGTACGGGTTTATTTATGGCATGAGACAACTCGCAGTATGGGTCTAGCTTATTGATACGTTCTAGAAAACTCCATTGGAATACATTTGATTCTTCTTTACCGACAAAGACCCGTACTCGGCAAAGGAAAATAGAATATATTATTTTATTTTATTCCGGGGGCGGGTCTTTCTGGTCAAAGTCTATCTTGTCTTTACCACGAGCTATTTTCCTTGGTTAACAATAATTGTTGTTTTGCCAATATCCGCGGGTTTGTTAATTTTATTTCTCCCTCATAGGGGGAATAAGGGAGTTAGGTGGTATACTATATGTATATGCTTGTTGGAGCTGCTTCTAACAACCTATGCATTCTGTTATTATTTCCAATTCGACGACCCATTAATCCAATTGGAGGAAGATTATAAATGGATAAATATTTTTGATTTTCACTGGAGACTGGGAATCGATGGACTTTCCATAGGACCCATTTTACTAACGGGATTTATTACTACTTTAGCTACCTTAGCGGCTTGGCCAGTTACTCGGGATTCTCGATTGTTCTATTTCCTTATGTTAGCAATGTACAGTGGTCAAATAGGATTATTTTCCTCCCCCGAGACCTTTTACTTTTTTTTTTTTCGTCATGTGGGAGTTAGAATTAATTCCTGTTTACCTACTTCTATCTATGTGGGGGTAAGAAACGTTTGTACTCAGCTACAAAGTTTATTTTGTACACTGCGGGGGTTCCATTTTTCTTTTAATAGGGTTCTAGGTATGGGTTTATACGGGTCGAATGGCCCAACATTAAATTTTGAAACATCAGCTAATCAATCATATTCCGCAGCATTGGAAATAATATTCTATTTTGGCTTCCTTATTGCTTATGCTGTCAAATCACCGATTATACCCCTACATACATGGTTACCAGATACCCATGGGGAAGCACATTACAGTACATGTATGCTTCTAGCCGGAATCTTATTAAAAATGGGAGCATATGGATTGATTCGGATCAATATGGAATTATTACCCCATGCTCATTCTATATTTTCTCCATGGTTGATGATAGTAGGAGCAATTCAAATAATCTATGCAGCTTCAACTTCTCCAGGTCAAGGCAATTTAAAAAAGAGAATAGCCTATTCTTCCGTATCTCATATGGGTTTCATAATTATAGGAATTGGTTCCATAACCGATACGGGACTCAACGGAGCTATTTTACAAATAATCTCTCATGGATTTATTGGTGCTGCACTTTTTTTCTTGGCGGGAACGAGTTATGATCGAATACGCCTTGTTTATCTCGACGAAATGGGCGGAATTGCGATCCCAATGCCAAAAATATTTACCATGTTCAGTAGTTTTTCGATGGCTTCTCTTGCATTGCCGGGAATGAGTGGTTTTGCTGCGGAGTTATTAGTTTTTTTTGGAATAATTACTAGCTCTAAATATTTTTTAATTCCCAAAATACTAATTACTTTTGTAATGGCTATTGGAATTATATTAACTCCTATTTATTCATTATCTATGTTACGTCAGATGTTCTATGGATACAAGCTTTTCAACATTACAAACTCTTATTTTTTGGATTCTGGACCACGAGAATTATTTATTTCGACCTGTATCTTTTTACCTGTAATAGGTATTGGTCTTTATCCCGATTTAGTTCTCTCGTTATCAGTTGACAAGGTTGAAGCTATTCTAGCTAAATTTTTTATAAAAAATTAGAATTAGATAGAATAAGACATAAAGTAAAAAACTCCTTTGATTTTTAAAATCATTTTCTATTTCTATAACTATAAATAATATAATGAAAAAATCAAAAGAAAAAAAGCGAAGTGGTTTGGAATTGTAATCAGATACATCCGGAGTTTTTGAGAACCATTACACATTACATTGGTTCTCAAAAACTCAAAAAACTTTCGCTATCTGAGGAGACCACTATGGATTCTTCGAACTTTTTCTTCAATTAGATGTTAATGTGAATGAACCATAACTATGTAGTCCTACCCCTAATATATTGACTCCGAAATAACATATCCAAATTATCAGAAATCCCGCCGAAGCCACCATTGCAGAATTCACACCTTGCAAACTTTGAGCCGTTCTAGTATGTAAATAAATCGCGAATATGGTCCAAGTAATAAATGCCCAAGTTTCCTTAGGGTCCCAATTCCAATAAGATCCCCATGCTTCATTAGCCCATACTGCTCCCGAAAGAATACCTATGGTTAAAAAAGTAAATCCTAGACTAATAACACGATAACTCCAACGATCCAATTGTTGAGTAAATTGATACTTGTGATAATTTCTAAATGAAAGAAAGTAGGTGCTTTGTAAAACACTTCCTTTTTCATTTAAGTATTGTATCTCATCAAAAGAAAATGACCCAATTAAAAAAATTTTTACTTTTACTAAGAATATCTATGTTTTTCTAAAATGTAATGACTAAAAGAGCTACTGATAATAACGATCCGCATAAAAGAGCTCCGTAGCTCAATAACATCATACTCACGTGCATCATTAACCACTGGGATTGTAAAGCAGGCACTAATATTGCGGATGGATGCATTTCAGTTAAAAGCCCCGAAGTGGCAAAGCCTTGAGTAAAAATAGCACTTGGAGCTGTTATTGCGCTTAAATGATTTTTATGGTTCCGTATTTTAGAAACCATATGAAAAACAGAAAAACTCCACGAAAGGAACATTAATGATCCATATAAATCATTTAATGGGAAATGTCTCGAATAAATCCAACGAGTAACTAATAATCCTGTTATACATAAAAAAGTAACTATCATACCTTTTTCTGACGAATCACATAGTCCTACGATTTCATGAACTAGCAATTTCATTAAATTAATCGTAATGACAATTGAAATAATCGAAAAACAGATGTGAGTTAATATATGTTCTAAAGTTTCAAATATCATAAAAAACAATTTTAATTTTAAAAACGGGGTTTCCATTCTAATTAATTATATTATAGAAATCCAGAATGGAATTCAGTATCAGTGTGGGATCTATTGTGCCCCTTTAGATAGAGGATAGGATGCCGCCACTCGGATTCGAACCGAGATGCTCTGGCACTGCTTCCTAAGAGCAGCGTGTCTACCAATTTCACCATGGCGGCTTGATGGAAATCATAATAGCCCATATTAGATTCATTCGTCGATGCAATCAATGTTATTTATTTTCCATTTATTTTCCGAAACATTAGAAAGTAATGGTTCAATAAAAATTTGTTCAAATATTTATTTGAACGTTCAATAATAGTTAACTTAGTATCATGATATGTTATTATCGGTTTTAACAATGGGATTTCATCTGGATAATTCATTTCCGATTTATCTGATTTCATGGATGCGAAAAAAAGTAAAAAGATTCTTTTTTCATTACATCCGACATTACATCCGAAGAATTTTTTCAAAAAAAAAAAAAAAAAAAAAAAAGCGAAGTGATGGGGAAAATGACAATCCCCATCTCCTGAACTCCTGAATTATAAAAAAAAAAAAAATTGAAATCCTTATCTTGTATGTAACTGCTTTTGTTTGAAAAAAAAAAAAAATACAAATAGTCCCGTTTTTAGACCCCCGTTAGACCGTTAGACAGAAAAATGGAATTTGTTTTCTACATGCGACAATATCGGGTTCTATCTCATATGGATGAGTTCAAAACATTAGTTAATGTAAATTATTCATCTTCTATTGTATATTGGAAACCCTCTAATTCATCGAGTCATATTGATTTAGAGTATTCCAAGGCTTTACTTTATTATTGTCGCACAAAAAAAACTTTTTTGAATGTCCAGTAGAAATAGATTTAGCTAAGGATAAAGCCTTTTCCGCGGCCCAATAACCTCTTTTTTTTCCAAATATTTCTACGAATACGCTTCTTTGACATAGAAGTACGTTTCTTTGGAACTGCCATCTTAAAAAGTGACTCATTTAGATAGTTGGATGTGAAAGACATGTATTACTCAAAAGGATCGTTCTTTCTATTCATTATCTATATTTATTCCATAACGAAGACTTTCTTGATTACATTACATCAAAAATATGGATACACACACGTTGATATAGTATCACTCGGAATAAAAAAGAAAAGAAATAGAATAAAAAAAAAAAAAGAATGATGTCATTCTTATCATTCTTATTCTTAAAGTTCTTAAAGGAAGTTATTTTTCACGTCTTTTACAATAATGTTAAAAGATAATTTGTACTAATCGGTGACGTGATATTCTTATTCAAATCCATATATATCAGATGCCATAGAAATCGAATCGTTTGCTCGCTATTCTTAATCTTTTTAATCTTCTTAATCTTTTTAATCTTAATAATATAATAAAAAAAAAAAAAAAAAAAGCTTTCAATTAATATCTCAGTCTATTTATATATTGTTATTGTTGTGATTTTAACTAAATTGAAAAGAAAAGTTTAAGATAAGAACAGAACCTTTACATCTAATTTAAGAAAACAATAATGTAACATTTTCGATTAATTAATCAATTGAATCAATCTTGAAAGTAGAGTACCTATAATTATTAAAATTAAATAAAGACTAATAAAAATTTATTGAAAAATAAAAATAATTTTTTTTTTTTTAGTAATCTTTTATTTCAGTTCTATGCAAAATAATGAGTATTATAGGATTTATAATAAACATAAGTTTATTTGATTGGAATAAAAGCTAATCAATCAGTTCCGCAATTAATCAGTTACTAACTAGTAATAAACTATAAACTAACTAAAATAACTAGATCTTCATTAGTTGGAGTTATTGGCAAATCCTATATTCCAGAATCTAGTATTTTTTTTTGATAGAATTTCTATATGGATATAAATCGCCATAGTATTAGAATGGTTGAAAATCTCATACTCCATTCTATATGTTAATAAATATCTTATTAATTACTAGGTAGTAATAGTTAAATAGTAATTTGGTTATTTGAGGAAATGCAACTTCTCAATTGGAGTAATTGGAATATTTAAAATATCTGGTAAAGAATCAAAATAATTAATGATTTCAAATCATATTTGAGTTCTCTTAATGAAATAAGAGCTGGTGAATCGGAAACAATTAAAAAAAAAAAAGGTTTTATTTTATGTTTATGGAACATACATATCAATATGCATGGATCATACCTTTCATTCCACTTCCAATTACTATGTTAATTGGATTGGGACTTCTGCTTGTTCCGACCGCAACAAAAAGTATTCGCCGGGTGTTGGCTTTTCCTAGTGTTGCATTGCTAAACATAGCGCTGGGTTTTTCGGTCGATCTAGCTATTAAACAAATAAATGGGGGTTCCACTTATCAATATCTAGGGTCTTGGACCGTCAATAATGACTTTTCCTTAGAGTTTGGCTACTTGATCGATTCACTTACTTCTATTATGTCAATACTAATCACTACTGTTGGAATAATGGTTCTTATTTATAGTGACAATTATATGTCTCACGATCAAGGATATTTGAGATTTTTTGCTTATATGAGTTTTTTTTCAATGCTTCCATGTTGGGATTAGTTACTAGCTCCAATTTGATACAAATTTATATTTTTTGGGAACTCGTAGGAATGTGCTCCTATCTATTAATAGGATTTTGGTTCACACGCCCGATTGCGGCGAATGCTTGTCAAAAAGCATTTGTAACTAATCGTGTAGGGGATTTTGGTTTATTATTAGGAATCTTAGGTCTTTATTGGATAACGGGCAGTTTCGAATTTCGGGATTTGTTCGAAATTTTCAATAACTTGATCCATAATGATGGGGTCAGTTTATTATTTGCGACTCTGTGTGCCTCTCTATTATTTCTCGGTTCAGTTGCTAAATCTGCGCAATTCCCCCTTCATGTATGGTTACCTGATGCAATGGAGGGACCTACCCCTATTTCGGCTCTTATACATGCGGCTACCATGGTAGCGGCGGGAATTTTTCTTGTCGCTAGACTTTTTCCTCTTTTCACAGTCATACCTTACATAATGAATCTCATTTCTTTCATAGGTGTAATAACGGTATTTTTAGGGGCTACTTTGGCTCTTGCTCAAAGAGACATTAAGAGAAGTTTAGCCTATTCAACAATGTCTCAATTGGGTTATATTATGTTAGCTTCAGGGATAGGTTCTTATCGAGCTGCCTTATTCCATTTGATCACCCATGCATATTCGAAAGCATTATTATTTTTAGGATCCGGATCAATTATCCATTCAATGGAACCCCTTGTTGGATATTCTCCAGAAAAAAGTCAGAACATGGTTCTTATGGGTGGTTTAAGAAAATATGTGCCAATTACAAAAATGACTTTTTTATTAGGTACACTTTCTCTTTGTGGTATTCCACCTCTTGCTTGTTTTTGGTCCAAAGATGAGATTCTTAATGATAGTTGGTTATATTCACCCATTTTTGCGATAATAGCTTGTTTCACAGCAGGATTAACTGCATTTTATATGTTTCGGGTCTATTTACTTACTTTTGAAGGATATTTACGCCTTCATTGTCAAAATTACAAGGGCGCTAAAAGTAGTTCGTTCTATTCAATATCCATATGGGGAAAAGAACCCCCAAAGCCAAAGCCGAAGGGGGTTAA
>JAINDJ010000019.1:52500-60000 GCA_019845555.1 Aristolochia fimbriata | reverse complement strand
ATTTGATAAATACTGATAACTCTCGGATAGAGTATTAGAACGGAAAGATCCATTAGATAATGAACTATTGGTTCTAAGCCATCTCTGGTGATGAATCAACAATTCGAAGTGCTTTTCTTGCGTATTCTTGATGAACCAGCCTTTATACATAGATGTAGGAGGCTCTTGGGAAGTAATAAGCCCCTTTGACATCTCTTCATCTGCAAAGAATTCTCGACGTGAAAACACAGAGACAAAGGGCGGATCTTTGAATAGGAAAAAGAATGGATCTGCAGGGTCCAAAATGGATTGGCTTATTCGAAAAAAGCCTTGTTCTTTGGAAGATCTATCTCGTGTCTGGTACTGCATGGTTCCACTCTGCAAGAACTCCGAATCATTCTCTTGAAGCGCATCCTCTTTATGATAAATGATCCACTTGCCCCGAAATGACCTGGCCCACCAATAGGGAAATCCCAATTCATTGGGCCTTTCAATACAATCAAATATATTTCCACAAGGGCGCCATATTCTAGGAGCCCAAACTATGTGATTGAATAAACCCGCCTCTATCTGTTGTGGGTCGAGGGCTCCTTCTTCTTCCTCTTCTTCAAACTCCGATTCGTATTTTTCATATAGAAATCTCTGATCAACGATAGAACAAGATCCATTTTGCATCATATCTAACTGATTCCTCGGTTCGGACCGAAGAAGCAATGTCACTCGATCATTATCAAACTGACTGCAATCTTTTTCTGTCCGTGAGGATCCCACCAGAGCGCCTTCTACTTCTAATAGGCCATGAACTAGATCAGAATCATTCTCAACGAATCCATAAGAAGTGATCCAATTTTTTTCATCGGGTCCAGGTGCAGACCAAAGATCTTGAGCGACCGATCCGGCAGAACAACTCAAAAGATAAAGAAGTATCGTTAATTTCTTTATGCTCGTTCCAAGTTCGAAGTACCATTTGTACAAATAAGAACCCCCTTCCTTACATGATTTCCTCTTCATATAGATAGATATAGGATCTATAGGGCAATTACTTAGAAGTACATTTTGTGCAACAGCCCTTCCTATCTGATAGAAAAGGATCCCATGATCCTGAACCGATCTTACCTGGGATCGCAAATCCCAAGTTTGTCTATGAAGAGCTGATCTAATTGTATTAGTGTCTAGAATGGATTTCTTCTGTGTAATACTAATCAATAGGGCCTCATTGGTAAGTGCTACAAGATCTCGTGCATTGGAACCCATGGTTATGGACCCGAATCCGTTAGTATGGAACATTTTCTTTTCCAAGTGAAATCCCCTAGTATATGAAAAAAATGAAAAAAGTGCTTTCGTTGTTGTGGAATAAGAAGCCTTCGTATCTTAATGCATGTACTTAATTTATTCGGAGCTATTAGAGCGGGATCCACTTTTTGGGGAATATGAGTCGAAGCAAAAAAAGAAGAATATTTCTAGTGGGACATCTTTCACAATCTCTGGAGATAGTTCACTAATAGACCGAGGGATAAGTAATTCGACTCATTCACATACAGATCATGAATGTTTGGAATCCACATTATGCAAGGGGACATTGCTTTTGCTAATTCTAATTGAAGGGTGATATCAAATTGGTCCATTTCCTTTTTTTGGCGTCATATACATAGTTAGCGCATTCGTCATAGTTAGCAGCTCCGTATCAAGGTCATCATCAATATCGTCACTATCATCAATATCGATAGCGTCACGATCATCAATATCGATATCATCAATAAGATAACCTTTAGGCTTGTTATTCAGGAACTTATTCGGAAATACCGTAATGAAAGGAACATAGGAGTTTGTCGTTAGGTATTTGACCAAATATGATCGTCCAGTTCCTATAGAACCTATCACTAAAATACCCCCTAGAAGGGGATAGAGCTAAGCGGAGCGAAAAGGGTTTTCCATGAGATGGGAAATGAAAACTATTAGCCCCACACGAGGTTTGTGAATAAGTGATTGTCTGATAATGAGCAAGGAATATCCGTCTTTCTGCTAAACAGGATCTATTGAACTCATAATTCATTAGACACTTTTTATGAATGTCAACTAAGTATCGTAAGTAAATTGATCCCGGTTCTTCAATCATTTCATAACCAGAGTCATTCTTTGATAAATGATCACTATGAGTCAGACTCAATAGAATTTGATCAATCCTTTTTTTTTTCTGTCGTTAAGGTGGAGAACTGAACCAAGAATTCTCTTTCTTCCTCATCAATCGAATCACTGTTCGCGACCCAGGATTCTATTTTATCATCAATCCAATCACCTTTCACGTTTTTTTTTTTCTTATCAATGAATAGATCTCTTTACTTGTACGACTTAGATGTCTCGTATTTCTCGAAAAAAGTGATTCGATTGATGGGATTTGGTATGATACTTATGAGATCGATGATATCAATGAGATTAATATTCAAATATTTCTTCTTAGAACGTATTGATTTGACCCCATAAACGGGACCCCCACCCAATAGCATGTTGCCGCCAGAAGCAGAACCCCATATTTCTACCAGAGAATCTCCTAATTGTTCCAGAGCAACTAGAAAGAGATTCTTTAACCAGAAAGAATTCAGTTCAGATGTAGGATACCTATCCAGAAGTTTTCGCAACTCAATCGTGTATGATGGAATCATCAAAGATTTGATCTTTTCTAACTCTGTCTGTAACTCACTAGAGGCTCGGGAAACAAAGAGAAGATGTGTACGAACGAGATATCCAGCAACAAGAAGAAGGAAAAGGATTGAGTAGAGGAACTCCCGAGCATTTGGTGATCTCAGATGTCTCCATATCAATAGAACGGGTGACTCATTATTTCGATGAATCATTTCTTCGGACAGAAGAAGATTCTGTAAGCACTTACTCGGCATCTCACTTATCAGATTCCATTGTGGAAGAATCGCCAACCATTTTTTCTGAGGAATTGGCCATGATATATCTGATCCATGCATAATATCAGATACAAATTTTTTTTGACTGCTACTTAGTATCGACAATGGGTCTGAAAAAGTATCTAAAAGGGTGAAATTTAGATATTTGCACCCTGTCGAAGTAAGGAACCATGGCATATAGGTTTGGAACAGATTCCATTTTGAGAGATTTGAAAAAGCACTATCTCGTTGAAAGGTTCTATACATCTGCCGTTTCTCAACGCATTTCTTTAGACAAAGACTCCGTTTTTCCTCTTTCCGGGTGGTAAATATTTCTCAGAACATGGAGTGTGAATCAAACCCATGCTTGAATTGAAACTGAGATACTGATGAAAGTTCTTCCCTTCTGAATCAGATAGATTCATATCTGAAAGAGGCTGACAATAAGTTCTTTCAAAATTGACTATTTGTTCCTCTGTTAGAGGTGTTCCAGAAATGTCTGCGATCGAGTAAATAGCTCTACGAACGAATGGATCGGATCGAATTGGAAAATGGAAAGATTTGTACAAGTTATACGTTTCGTCCCCACTTTGTGGAAAATCGTTAGGTATGAATATGTCAGATACCTGTGACTCGATTGGTGAAATAGTATCTCTCTCCAAAAAAACATGTTTTTTTTTTACTGACGCACGAAGAAAATATTTTTTGTTGCGAATGAACAAGATATTGAGGAATTGTCCATATGTAAGATCATAATTATTGGTACGGGTCTTTTCCACATCAAAAGGGAATCTTTTGTTACAATAGAACCAGAAGTGATGTGGATTATTCAAGAATCGAAGTCGATTTGCTTTATAAAAAGAAGATATCAATGAACTTCTATGAAATGGTTTCACGGGATTCAGCCAATTGTCTCGATCGTGGGATATCATTGAGAAATAGGAATCCGTGTTATCAAAGGATTTCCTGCGATTCTTTCTAGTATGGAATGAGTCAATCATCCACTTTGGTATCTTATTGAACAAAAAGGGTGATATTGTTCCTCCATTGATCAAGAATTTCGATCTTTGGGAAGTATCATGATCATCCAATAAGAAGGGTTTCAATTTATTCAAATGAACGATTTGAACACCTATTGATTCTAACAACTGATTGCAGAGTTGATCATTCGGACCTTTCAATTCATAGATGTGGATCTCGGACCTATGAATGGGGGTATTCCCGATACTCACAAAGAAAAAAAGGGAAGTGACTTAGACAAAAAAGAGAAGTGACTTGGACAAAAGGAGAAGTAACTTGGACAAAAAGAAACGAAGTGACTTAGACAAATCTTGTTTGTCGATAACCTCGGACCAATCAATCGAATATTGATTAATACGTAATCGATCGAACACTACTTGAAAACGGTGTTTCTGTTCAGAAAAGAAATGGTCCAAATGTTCCTGGAAATTCTTGCTCCCATTGGACCATTTGTATCTATATGCATTAGGATCCCAATTCATGGATCTCTCGGTTCGAGAAATAAGAGGATCGAACCATTTCTTCTGACTCTTTTCAAATTCGATAAATGTTGGTTGATCGTATATTTTATTATAGTTAGATGATTCAGAGGATCATTTCCTATTTGATCCCTTTGAATTCCATATTCGAAGTTGCGATCGGATCGATTCATTAAAAAGAATCGATTCGATACATTTCTTATGTACCCATAGGTGCTATATTGGATTTGAATCCGATTTAGGATCAATCTATATTGATTGACCGCCTCCATTATGTTGTTGCTAGCAAATACCACTATTTTTGGTTTTGGATCATCTTCCAAATCATTCCCGCAGGAGATCCGGACCGATTTTTTTCTGATCCTTCGATAAAAAGATTCATTCTCTTCATAAAAATAGGAGGTAGAACCACTAAAAGATTTCCTTTTCGACTCATCCCTGGAGTTGAATACCTCATTCAAGAATTTTTTTTTTTTGATCCAATCCGTAGGAATCAATAGAAAAGGCAAATCCCTTATGATACACCAGATCCGGCTCGGTTATTGATAGAGTGAATAGATCTGCCATTTCTTGAAATCTCTCTTCTGATTCAAAATCGTGGTGTAACGTGTATCCCCCCCTTTGTTCCGGTCATGGAATAGATGAAATAAATCAAAAAATGGATTTTTGTTCAAGAATGAAATCTTATTGGAACTGTCCATATCCGGTTCATCCCTCGGAACCATATTACATCCCGGATCTGATGAAATAGGATGAATTGAGACGGTATTTTGTAAATACGTAATTATCTTGAATATATCAACCATTTCTTTATTTTCCGATCGCCTGGAAGGGACAAAAGAAAGATCTTGTTGTTTCTTCAACAATTTCTGATCTCTAGTGGACCTCTCCGTAGGATTCGAACCCAGATGAAGTTCTGACCATCTGTCAGAGAAAAAAAAGAACGAATTGATCTTGAAGGATCCCAAAGAATCGATCTTTCTTTTTTTTGTGGAATCTCTGTTTGATTGATCAATGTGTGATATTCCGAATCCTCATTCCTAATGGAATCGAAATGATCTCTGGATTGATCAGAAGATCCTTTCCATTGGCTAGAATCCGTTACTTGAACGAAAATAGATCTTGTGGAATCATATTGAATATTTGACGATACATTCCGTACCTTGCTAAAAAACCGATCCTTGTTTACCAACCACGCATTGTCTAACCAAATCCAATTTTCTCTCGATACGTTCCTCAAAAAATCCGATTCGTGCTGATTCTTCCCCCAACTAACGAAGAGATCTTGGCGGAATTGCCACAAATGATATTGAGCACAATTTTGCAAAGAAATACCCCACTTGTTTCTCGAGAAGAGATGGGAAAGATGCTCAATATCATTTGATTGAATAGTTGCCTCAGCTCCTTGTTGTTTGAAGAAACCCTCCACTTCAATTGGTCTTTTTTCACGAAAAGCAGACATGAGATAACAAATCAAGTGTTTCACTAAGATTTCGAAGAGCTGTCCCGAATTCAAGTTGATTATGTTTCGCTTCTTCCTCGGAGAAAGACGATCAAAGAATTCCCAATCAGGGTCCTTGCGGATCGGATCATCCGTATAGGATACAAAAATAAACTCCAGATATTTGATATCTTTCTCTTTGAATGAGATCTCAATTCCAGCTATGGTTTCATTAGCTATCTTACAACTAGAATCCCTCTTTTTTCCGATCCGGTTCCTCCACCACCGCGAACCCCAGTTAGATTCAGGCATGATACACTTTTTAGTTATTGGGAGAACCCAAGTACTCTCTTTCGAATCCATGAAACAACTCTCAGGGATCTTTTTCCCTTTTGGAAGATACAGGAGCGAAACAATCAACCTATTGATATTGGAAGACCAAAAAGATTCTTCCAACGTATCATTTCTGGGTCCAATGGAATTCATAGGTATAGGAAGAAGCCTCATCAAATAGAGATTTTTTCTTTCGACCATATTTTGATTGTTAATACAATATATAAGGACCGCTACTACAAGCAGTACTACACCTTTGATCGTGAAATATCGATTGCTTGTTGAACCCTGTGAATCACGCGAAAGTGAAAGTAGGATACTCCAAATTCGGGGGTCAAAGAGTTTCATAAAACGTTCTTGGTGGAAAAAATGGGGAGTGAAAGATCCCGCTGAATCGAATTGGGTCCATGAATCTAAGAAATAGTGGGAATTCTTGATCTCTCTCAATATCTCTCTCAATTCGAAGATCCAGAATTTGAATTGATGTCCTTTCATTGATTCCTCCTAAAGATTTCATTTCAATTGGAATTTGGTTATTCACGATGTACGATGATCTCTGTTAAGCATCCATGGCTGAATGGTTAAAGCGCCCAACTCATAATTGGCAAATTCGTAGGTTCAATTCCTGCTGGATGCACGCCAATGGGAACGTCCAATAAGTCTAATAAGTCTATTGGAATTGGCTCGGTATCAATGGAATTTCATCATCCATACATAACGAATTGGTATGGTATATTCATACCATAACATATGAAGAGTAAAAACTCGAATTCTTATCGATACTGGAACTCATAGGGAAGAAAATGGATTTATGGATGGAATAAAATATGCAGTCTTTACAGAAAAAAAAAAAGTATTCGGTTATTGGGGAACAATCAATATACTTCTAATGTCGAATCAGGATCAACTAGGACCGAAATAAAGCATTGGGTCGAACTCTTCTTTGGTGTCAAGGTAATAGCTATGAATAGTCATCGACTCCCGGGAAAGGGTAGAAGAATGGGACCTATTATGGGACATACAATGCATTACAGACGTATGATCATTACGCTTCAACCGGGTTATTCTATTCCACCTCTTATAGCGAAAAGAACTTAAATCAAAATACTTAATAACACGGCGATACATTTATACAAAACTTCTACCCCGAGCACACGCAATGGAGCCGTAGACAGTCAAGTGAAATCCAATCCACGAAATAATTTGATCTATGGACAGCATCGTTGTGGTAAAGGTCGTAATGCCCGAGGCATCATTACCACAGGGCATAGAGGGGGGGGGGTCATAAGCGTCTATACCGTAAAATTGATTTTCGACGGAATGAAAAAGACATATCTGGTAGAATCGTAACCAT
>JAINDJ010000019.1:42500-50000 GCA_019845555.1 Aristolochia fimbriata | reverse complement strand
TGCTGGTTATCCAGTTACAGAAGCGACCCCATAGGCTTGTGCTTTCGCGTCTCTCTAAAATTGCAGTCATGGTAAAATCTTGGTTTATTCAATTATCAGGGACTCCCAAGCACACATATTACCTATATTATCTATAAATGGATATATAGATAATATAATGGAGGGCTTGTTATTCAACAGTATAACATGACTTCCATATCTGTGTCAACCAGCACAAAACAAATATGTAGCCAGATAGATATATCTCTGAATATATTATGCACAAAACGCTTTTTGTGAATTTTGTGAATGAAGTAAGTTAAAAAAAAAAAGATAGCATACAGATTTACGAAATAGCAAAGCAAATGGACCCATTTGTTATTTCGGATCGATATGGGTTGCCCGGGACTCGAACCCGGAACTAGTCGGATGGAGTAGATAATATCTTTCCTTACTGTAATAGGAGAAAAGATCCCTCCTCAAACCGTGCTTGCATTTTTCGTTGCACACGGCTTTCCCTATGTATACATTTAAAACTCAGTTCCTTAGAAAGGACTCTAAGAAACTTGAATACTCAGTCGATTCAACCACTACTGTGTAAACATTTCAGAATAAAAATGAAAGAATTTTTTTTTTTTTCTTTCTTCATGATTTAAGAATTGTTTCGATTTATTTTCTATTTATGTGGTCTCATCACCAATCATTCATGATTGGCCAGGTCAGTGATACGGATAATATCCAAATACCAAATACATTCCTTATGTAACCTATGCGAAATAGAAGAGGTTCTTGGGAAGATCAAAGAAAGAACTTGTTCTTCCTCCGTAAGGAATTCCTGTAAGAATTCCGAACCTAATTTTTTCAAAAAGGTGCGTACCGTACTTTTTGTGTTTACGAGCCAAAGTTCTAGCACATGAAAGTCGAAGTATATACTTGATTCGATACAAACTCTGTTTTTGAGGATCCACTGTAATAATGAGAAAGATTTCTGCATATACGGCCAAATCGATCAATAATATCAAAATCGGACGAATCAGACCAAGCCGGCTTACTAATGGGATGTCCTGATACATTACAAAATTTCGCTTTAGCCAAAGAACTAATTAGAGAAAAAATTGGAACTAGGGTCTCGAATCTCTTAATAGAAGTATCTATTAGAAATGCATTTTCTAGCATTTGACTCCTTACCATCGAAGGGACCATTCGTAGACTTGAGAGATAGCCCATAAAATAGAAGGAATGATTGTATAATCGGTTTATATGGATTCTGCCCGGTTGAGACCACAAGTGAAAATGACACTGCCATAAATTGACAAGATGATATTTCCATTTCTTCATCATAAAATGAGTCCCCTTTGAAGCCAGAATTGATTTTCCTCGGTATCTGACATAATGCGCAAAAGGATCCTTAAGTAACCACAAGGTCTTCTGAAAATGATTACAAAGCACTACTAAAAAATGCTCCATTTTTCCATAGAAATATGTTCGCTCAAGAAAGGCTCCAGGGGATGTTGATCGTAAACGAGAGGCTTGTTTACCGAGAAAAACGAATATGGATTCGCATTCATATACATGAGAATTATATAGGAACAAGAATAATCTTTGATTCTCTTTTCTTTGATTCTCTTTTGAGAAAAAAAAAATAGATTTCTTTGAATTAATGAAACTATTTGAATTACGATACTCATGGAGAAAAAATCTCAATAAATGCAAAGAGGGAGCATCTTGTATCCAGGAGTGAAGGGTTTGAACCAAGATTTCCAGATGGACGGGGTGGGGTATTAGGATATCTAAACACATGATTTAAATGTGATAATTTGTCCTCGAAAAAGGGAAATATTGAATGAATAGATCGTAAATTATGAGATTTTGCTATTTCTTTTTCCAGGCAAGATACTAATTGCAGGGAGAGTGGAATTTCCATAATGACTGCAAAAGCCTCTGATATGGTTTGAGAATCCAAATTATTGCTTTTCCTAACGAATCTATTTTGGTGAAAATTGGTAACCGAAATAAGAAAATGGTTCTGTTGATGCATTCGAATAATTAAACGTTTCACAATTAGTGAACTGAATCTTTTGTCATAACCTAAATTTTCCATCCATTCGTAAACAATTGATCCATTTAAATCATGATTATGAGCAAGTACATAGATAGACTCCTGAAAGAGAAGTGGATATAGGAAGTGTTTTTGTGGAGATCTACCCATTTCTAAATATCCTTGTAATTCCTCCATTTACATTTTATTTGAAATTCTACTTGAACTGACTTGAACTGAAGGAATAGGGGATTTTTGGTTTATCAAATGATACATAGTGCGATACAGTCAAAACAAGGTATATAGTAAGAAAAAAAAAAAAAAAAAAGATACCCTGGAGACAAGGAGACCAATCAACAAATACTCTCTTTTTCCATCCCATTTTTATTTTCGTTAGAGTTGCACGTTATAGTTTAAAAGGATGTCAAGAAATTCTTTATTTTTGCAACCCGATCGCTCTTTTGACTTTGGAAAAAATGCGCTTTGTCAGTATACGATTTCTTCTACACATTCGTCTTTACTCACTCCATAATAGAGTTAATAATTAGGATTCATAAAAAAAAAAAGGGAAATCTATCATCCACTCACAGGGGAACCTTTTCCCGCCTCAGGTATTAATATATATATTTTTTTTAACGTCTAATTAAATCGGGAAATTCAAATTATTTGATTCGAATTCAAATTCATATGTAATATGAATTTAATAATAATATAATATATATAATATAATATATCTAAAATTAAAATAATATATATATAATATAATATATAAAATTATATAATATAAAAATAAAAAAAAAATAATATTATATATATATATATATAATAAAAAAATTATAATTTTATTTTAAATTTAACTAAAATAAATAATAATAATAAAAGCTCGTTGCTTTTTCTTTCCCTATAATTGGAGACATAGAGCTCTATCCATTTATTCACTTGACCTAAGGGTGAATTTTTTTTTTGAGAGTCCCGTTACAAGACAAGAAAAGAAGCAAAGACAAGATTTTTTTTGCCAATCCGGTAAGGATGAAGTATTCTCTGAGTTCCCTATTGATACGACATGCTATTTTTTCCATTCATTCCCTTTCTGGATCAGTCGTGGTCTTACAAACTCTACCAATGGTATGGACGAATTCGTTGCTTCATCCAAATGTGTAAAAGATCATAGTCGCACTTAAAAGCCGAGTACTCTACCATTGAGTTAGCAACCCGGATAAGGGATAAGATTGTAGATAAGATCGGAATAAAAAAAATTAAACTATTTTTTTTTTTATTAATTAAAATATTTATATATATATAAATAAAATTCTATATTATATATATATATAATATATAGAATAATAATAATAATATAAATAAAATAATAATATAAATAAAATAAATAAATTAAAATTAATATAATATAATAAAATATATTTAATATAATATAATAAAATATATATATATAATTAAAATTAAAATATAATTAAAATAGAATATTAATATATAATATAAATTAAAATATAATATTAATATATAAATAAATATAGAATTCTAATAAAGATAAAGAGATTGCCCGCCCATCAAAACATTAAACTAGTAAGAAATCAAAAAGAACCATTTGACGATCTACTAGAAATATAAACATTAAAATGAAAAAAAAAAAAAAAAAAAAAACTTTTCTTCTTGTGCCGCAGTGAATTTTGTGAACCCATCATTTAAATGATGTAAATAAAGAAACTTATGGACCGTGGAGAAATAAATCTATTTCTCCACGATCGAATTATATTTGTTCGATACAACATTGTCAATATAAATTGAATGTTGAGAAAACAAAAAAAATCTCAAATAGATCAAACCATCAAACCTAAATAATTAAGTAAAGCACTTGCGTTGGATTGGAACTACATAAATAAGAAATGTAGTGTAAACGAGGGAATAAGTCAAGGAAGAAGTAGGAAAAAATATCGAATTTTTTGAATGGGGATACAGATACAATAAGCAGGATTGCCCCCTTTGTTTGTTTTTTTGAGTCCATCCAAAAAAAAAAAAAAAAAAGGATTGGTGGAGAAATAATTACATAAAGTCAGATACTAGGCACCCCTTTTTTTGATTCCATTAATTGGACTTTGTTTGATTAATTCGAAGTTCCTTAAAGACCTCCGCCTTCTTTGAAATATCATGAACAGTTCCTGTAGGTTGAGCACCCCTTTCGAGGAAATATAGAATAGCCGGAACATTTAAATAAGTTTGATTCTTTATCGGATCGTAAAACCGACTTTACGAAGATCTCTTCCCTCTCTTCGGGATCGAACATCAATTGCAACGATTCGATAGATGACTCATTGGGATAGATGTAGATGAGGAATCCCCCCCCCCCCTAAACGTATAGGAGGTTTTCTCCTCATACGGCTCAAGAAAGAATGATTCGAATTTATGTTTATGTTTATGTATATAGTGGCAAATGTATCCAAAAAGTTTTGAATTCGACTCTAATTTGAGTCATTTTTTGTTCTTCTCAGAAGAGAAGAAATATATCATTCGTACTCATAACTCAAGTTATGTAATTATCAAAGGCCCCGAAAGGAGATCCTTAACCTTAAACATTTATTGAGCCGTCTCTAACCCATTTTATTTGTCTCGCCTAGAATTTTTTTCCGTATTCTAATTTAGTTCTAGTTGTTGAAACAGTTGAAAAATGGCGTTTACTTGTCCTGGTATCCGTTATCCTTGCTTTGAATCATTGGGTTTAGACATTACTTCGGCGATCCTTAATCGTTTCAAAATGGCAACAACATACCTTTTGTTATTTCTTTCTATTGAAAGAATCGTACGAATGATTGATTCCCCTACGATACAATTTGGATCAAATATTTTTACCAATTCCGAACTATTTGACTTTTTGGTTTGAACCCCATTTGAATTTAACCCTTTCGATTTCTATATCGAAGATATACTTACGTTACGAAGTTTTTCCAACCTATTGATTGATACTAACCCTAGACTCTTCCCCTAAATAAATACTTTATACTCGAGTTCCATCATGTACTATTTACAACAAAAAAAATGGATTTCCTAGTGGAACAGAACAAACTATGTCGAGCCAAGAGCATCTTCACAGATATATAAAATGGTGGATTCCCGCATCCACAACCGATGATGTCCTTCAAGTCACACGTTGCTTTCTACCACATCGTTTCAAACGAAGTTTTACCATAACATTCCTCTAGTTTGGAACCGGTATGCGTATACCCGGTATGGAATTGATTCAATATGGAATCATGAATAATCATTGGCTTAATTGATACCTAGTAGTCCACACCTTTCCTTATACTTCCTTATATATATAAGGAAGTATAGGTATTTTTTTTTGGAGAAGTCTCAGCAAAGATTTAACATGATCTTATATCAGAGGAATGAAACTTTCATTTATCTTTCCATACTTTCTATATAAAAAAAAATAAAATCGATTTTATTTTTATACATCACATGTCGTTGACACTCGATTTCGTTTGTCAAAATGTGAATTGATACGTTTGTGAGTGTGAGAAAGTGAATAAATAACAATACAATAAGGAATATATAATTCATAAAACAATGATTAAAAATCTGAAAAAAAAAAAAAAAAAAAAAAAAAAAAAAAAAAAATCACATTGTATTGTATCCAATATTCCCCCCTACTTTTAGGGGGGGGGATGGCTAAAAGTACCTTACCCTTCCTCTGATAGAATCAATCTGGGACGGAAGGATTCGAACCTCCGAATAACGGGACCAAAACCCGGTGCCTTACCGCTTGGCCACGCCCCATTTAGATTTCTATTGTGCACTAATAAACACTAACATGGGTATTTGCTGTTCGTCAATTCCAGCCTAAATCAAATATCTATAGAATCGGCGTTGCTAAGATTCAGCATGTGTGTAGATGTGGAATCGAAATGAATTCATTGATCATTACATATAATTCAATTAAGATATTGTATGAAAGTATGATTTCTTCTATTCTGATATTCTGATTTAAGAATTGAAGGATTTTTGATTGGGGGAGTTCCAAGAAAAAGAAAGATTTTTGGCAAACCTTCTCTTCTTTCTTTTCTTTTTTTTTTTTTTTTTTCTTATATCAATAACTCGATAAAAATAAAATTCTCTCTAAAAACGAAATGTTTGGTATGCTTAATATCTTAAGTTTAATCTGTATCTGTCTTAATTCGGCCCTTCATTCGAGTAGTTTTTATTCGCCAAATTGCCCGAGGCTTATGCCTTTTAAATCCAATCGTAGATGTTATGCCAGTCATACCCGTACTCTTTTTTTCTTAGCCCTTGTTTGGCAAGCTGCTGTAAGTTTTCGATGAGATCTTTAATACTGAGATGAGAAAGATTCACGATTTCTTCAAAAAAAAAAAAAAAAAAAAAAAAATTTCTAACAAAATTTATAAAAACAATTGATAAGATCAGATAAGTCCTACATTATGAACTCCTAATTCAAACATAGAAATTCTTTACGGGGAGCTGTGATGAATCTGAATCACCTCATTTACACATTTTGACCCTCCAAGGGTCTTTGACCCTATTATAGTATGGTACCTTGCAATAGCCAGGTTGGGTATGATAAGCAAATTTTGGTAACTTGGTAACTAAGGGGTGAATCATAATCTTATTACAAATGAATTCCTAGAAATTCTTTTCTTTTCTCGAAACGAGATATGTGGTACAAAAATAGACATAGAGAATCTATTCCCTTATTTTCAAAAATACTGATCTTGGAGATTGTGTAATGCTTACTCTTAAACTCTTCGTTTACACAGTAGTGATATTCTTTGTTTCTCTCTTCATCTTCGGATTCCTATCTAATGATCCAGGACGTAATCCTGGGCGTGAAGAATAAAAAAAAAATCAAAGGTTTTTGTTTTTCTTTTCGTTGCTTGATTTCTTAATTTTCTTTGATTTTTTTTTTAATCTTTTTCTCTATGGAATAGAGTTAATAACTCTGTAGGATAGAACAAGGACTCAAGATTTTTTCGAATTCGAAAGAAAAGAAATAGAAAAAAAAAAATCTTAAGTGATCATAGGGGACGGAGAGAGAGGGATTCGAACCCTCGGTACGAATACCTCGTACAACGGATTAGCAATCCGCCGCTTTAGTCCACTCAGCCATCTCTCCCAATTCCAATTAAAAAAAAAAAAAGAGAATTCATATGTGACGTGACATGTCAAGTAAAGATTGAAAAAAATATTTTTTCTTTATCTTTCTTTATTCTATAATCCTATAATATAATGTTATTATAAATTTGGATAATGTTGGATAATGATTCGAAACGGGTATTTTCAATAGAAAGAAGAAGTACCCCTTTTGATTTAGATTTAGTGATTTAGATTTAGTGTGAGGGATTCTTTTTATTCCCTCGGCCCGGCCACTACCCGGCCAGGCCGTTCTGGTTTTTGTCCCAATGAATCATAGATTAAATGAAATGATTTGTCTGATTTGATAAACTAAAATTTCTGTT
>JAINDJ010000019.1:17500-37500 GCA_019845555.1 Aristolochia fimbriata | reverse complement strand
CTAAAACTAAAAAAAAAAAAAAAAAAAAAAAAAGGGGGGTTTCCTTTCCATTAAGGGCGGGAAGGAAGAAAGCGAGTGGATTCGCAAATTCCTCATCCTCAAATTAGTCCTTCCCCGGGGTATTGTTTCAACGAACAAGTGATTAGATCAACAAGTGATTAGATGATAGGGGTGAAGTGTTGATCTAATTCTAAGAAGCAAGAGGCAAGTACACAACAAAAAAAAAAAAGAAAATGAGTACGTATTTAAAATATTTATGGGATTAAACAAAAGGATTCGCAAATAAAAGCGCTAATGCCACGACTAGCCCATAAATTGTTAAAGCTTCCATAAAAGCCAGACTAAGTAATAAAGTACCTCGTATTTTACCCTCTGCTTCCGGTTGTCTCGCGATACCTTCTACGGCTTGGCCCGCAGCAGTACCTTGACCAACCCCAGGTCCAATAGAAGCAAGCCCTACGGCCAACCCAGCAGCAATAACAGAAGCGGCGGAAATCAGTGGATTCATAGTAAGCTCCTCACACCAAAATAAAGAAATGGTTAATGATACAATCAACCAATGAATTATTACTTATTATTTCAAAGACCCATTCGGGCGAAGTAACTAAGATAAGAACAGAAAAGTGAATTGAGGTAATAATATTCCTGAATTAGCCGAACGACTTCAATATCTCCTTTATAATTTCTACCGTGTAGTCTTTGTAAATCCAAAAGATTCTAGTTATTCAATTTCTTTGTTCTAAGCCACTCTTTTTATTCTTGGCACGTTCTTCTCTATATGCTTGACTTCATCTGTTTATTCATTCAATCCCCGGTCACAGATAAAACGGAAGAACTCCTATTGAATTTGAATTCATTTAATTCAGTAGGATGGTATGGTAAAAGAATAAATATATATAAAATAAATAATAATAAATAAATAATAGATTCTATTTTTATATTTATATATTTATTTTATTTGTATGTATAATCCATATATATTATTTGTATGTATAATCCATATATAGACAATTAATGAATATCTAATATCACATATACAAGTGTTTCTTCCATAACGTAAACCATTCTTTATGCTGTTGAATTGGATTCTAGCCGAAGAATTGAATCATGCTTCGAAACATACACAGGAATTGGCTTATAGCCATTATATATATATATATATATATATCCATACCTAGCTCAGCACGAGCCCCTAATCCACTTTTTTTTATGAATCTTATTTGCTTGTAAACTCTTCTCTTCCTTTTACATTATCGCGACTCCTGCATGCATGAATATAAATAGACGGGATCGTTAGCCCGAATCATTCTGTATAAAGATTTGATTGCAATTAATGACAACTTTGATCAATCGTTGAATCAAATTGAATCAAATCAAATAAAAACGGAATGATTGTTTCTATAGAACATACTCTTTTTATTTTAGTTGTTTTAGGCGCATGTCAGAGACAGATAAGATAACAATTCTTAGTTAAATTTTTAAAATATAGTAATTGACTGAACAAATACGATTATATTATAGAATTATAGAATATTGATTAGAGAGACGTAACATAAATGGACCAAAAGTAAATCTTAGGAAAAAGATCTTTTAGATCTCTTTCCCTTTTTTTTTTACAATTCCCCAATATCGTACATCTTTTTTGTTCCTACTCTAGACCATACATGCACTTTTTGGATATATTGTGTTCCCCCAGTAGATTATCTTGAGACACTCGAGAGTTGGAATTGGGATAAGCTTTTTTTTTTTTTTGAAAGCTAGTCAATGATGACCCTCCATGGTCACCTATATAAGCCGCGGCTAAGGTTGCAAAAATAAGAGCTTGAATCCCACTTGTGAATAATCCAAGGAACATGACAGGTATAGGAACTACTGAAGGTACTAAAGAAACAAGAACAACAACTACTAATTCATCAGCCAATATATTCCCGAAAAGTCGAAAACTAAGTGATAAAGGTTTTGTGAAATCTTCTAGGATGTTAATTGGTAAAAGTATTGGAGTTGGTTGAATGTATTTACCGAAATAACCCAACCCTCTTTTGGTAAGACCCGCGTAGAAATATGCCACTGATGTGGGTAAAGCTAAAGCAACAGTAGTATTTATATCATTCGTAGGTGCTGCTAACTCTCCATGAGGTAACTGTATGATTTTCCAAGGTAAAAGAGCACCCGACCAGTTAGAAACAAAAATAAATAGAAACATAGTTCCAATAAAGGGAACCCAGGGGCCATAATCTTCTCCAATCTGAGTTTTGCTCAAATCTCGAATGAATTCAAGGATATATTCGAAAAAATTCTGACCGTCGGTTGGAACGGTTTGTGGATTCCGAACAGCTATAGCAGCTGAACCTAATAAGATAGCAATTACGACCCAAGAAGTGATAAGTACTTGGGCATGGACTTGGAAACCCCCTATTTGCCAATAGAAATGTTGGCCTACTTCCACACCAGATATATCGTATATATCCCTTAGTGTGCTTATGGAACATGGTAGAAAATTCATATTACCCTCTGACAGAAATACAACTTAAAAAGTAATTATTTTGATTCAGATTCAACCATCTCTTTCTCGACTCGCCTACTTTGACTTTAATCGTATGTTTCAGGTGCCAAGGAATCACAGAATATCCCCATCAATTTTGATCTCTTTTTTGAGATTCAGGAATGGTAACCGATTCAATCAATCTATGGAGTTCCCAAAGTTATTGACTTATCTTAATCTTATTATTAATCAACGATTTCTTATATAGCTAGAACGACCCTCACAAATTGCGGATACTAATTTGTTAAGAATCAATCGGATTGAAGCTATAGCGTCATCGTTGGCTGGAATCGAAATATCTGCGAGATCCGGGTCGCAATTTGTATCGATTAAACAAATCGTCGGAATACCCAAAGTGATACATTCTCGAAGAGCCGTATATTCTTCTTGCTGATCAACGATGATGACAATATCGGGTAACTCCGTCATATATTTGATCCCACCTAGATATGTTTGCAAGTGAGATAATTGTCTCTTCAACATTGCAGCGTCTCTTTTCGGGAGACGTTTGAGTTTCCCCGCCTCTACTCTCAAGTCCCTGAACTTATGAAGTCTCGTTTCTGTAGTAGACCAATTTGTTAACATACCCCCGAGCCATTTTTTTTTATTAACATAATGACACCGAACCTTTATTGCAGCTGCTGCTACTGAATCCGCAGCTTTACTTTTGGTACCAACTATTAAAAAAGTTCTTTCCCCTACTTGCTGCATCAAAAACTAAATCACAAGCTGCTGACAAAAACGAGCAGTTCTAGTAAGATTTGTAATATGAATACCTTTACGCTTTGCAGAGATGTAAGGTGCCATTCTAGGATTCCATTTCCTAGTACCATGACCGAAATGCACTCCCGCTTCCATCATCTCTTCTAAATTGATGTTCCAGTATCTTCTTGTCATTTCCCCACACTTTATCTTTTATTTTTTTTTTTTAAGAAACAAGGTACCTTGAAATAAATAATTGTTCCGACGGAACCTTCTGCCGGGGATTGGCCATTGATACACGGTCCAAGTCGTTAATTACTTTCTATTCGTTATTATCTTTATTAACAAATCAAATGACCGGACCATACATACCATACCCTATATAGTTAAAAGTTAAAAGAAAAGAATGAATATGCTCTTATTAGGAATCATTAAATCCTGTAAATGATTGTTCTGTTGTATCATGGAAAGTATTTTGTGTGCAAAAACCAAATAATTCTCTGTGGTGGAAAAAAAAATATCTCTTATTTTCCCCTCGAAATAGATTCTTCTTTTTTTGATTTCCAAAGGAATGTTGTTGTGTTGCCTAGAACGATGCACTAATCCTTTAAATCCGGTACCAACAGGTATCATACCCCCCAGAACAACATTCTCTTTCAGGCCTTTCAACCAATCAATACGACCTCGTAGAGCAGCTTTTGCCAAAACTCGAGCGGTTTCTTGAAAACTCGCTTCGGATATGAAACTTTGAGTATTCAGAGATGCCTTCGTTATTCCCAATAAAATGGCTCGGTAACAGATTGCTTCTTCTAAAGCGCGCCCTGCCCGTTCCGCTCGCAACAATCCGATTAGTTCTCCGGGTGAAAAAACATTAGACATTCCATCTTCTGAAACTAACACTTTTGATGTTATTTGACGTACAATAATCTCTATGTGCCTATTATGGATCTGCACCCCCTGGGATCGATAAACCTTTTGGATCTTATTAACCAAAGAAATACGACTTTGCGCTATGGTTAGCTCAGCTCAATTAAAAAAAAAAATCCCCAGGGATTTCCAATAATTTTTGTTATATGTTTGTTCCAACCTTCAACTCTCTTCTCTAAGTTCATCGATATTGAATGAATTGAGCGCACTTCTAACACTTGTTCCACTTTTGGAAGACCCTGCGTTATATCACCCGATCTCGATTTTTCATATATAAATGTAACTAATGTATCTCCTTCATAAAGAATTTCTCCATAATGGCCATGAACGGTTGCTCCCGGAGTGGCCAAATGAGGCTTAGCCAATCTTATTACTAAGGAGTCAACATGAACAATTATAACTTGACCGGATTTTATGCGCGGTCCATATTTGGATATACATACATTTTCACAAATAAACTGCCCAAGGCTAATTGTTGTGGATGTCTTCTCACAATAATTGAGATGGAGAAAGCGCCAATTTAAATCGAATGGATTAAAAATGATGTTACTAAAAGGATCGCAATTGTAAATTCCCCCATTTTCATCTATTAAATAATATTGAATGGCTCGGAAAGTCTGTTTTAAATTTTCAAGTCGCAAATATTTATTTAACAAGATCTGATTATAAGTTATTAAGCAACAAGATGAATAAAAATTCGCAATTTTAAATACAGTACCCAGGGGGCCCAACAAATTGCTAATAGCAATAGCAATCGTGGAATCTTCTTTAATTGATTTTTTTCTCACACTGAGAGATTTGGAACCATTGAATGGACCAATTCGAGAACAATTAGATGATGACAAAATTAGAAAAGATTGGCATTGCTTATTTTTATTCAGCAACAAATGGATAGTCCCTTGCTGTTGGGTAAGTGATTGAATCTTCGCCTTGGGGTAAAAAGGATTAATATTGGTGCGATCTGATCCATTATCGAGATTCAATCCCGAATCTCCCCTATCATCCCTTTTTCCGGTACACGAAATAGGGGACTTAACTAAGTCAATTCTTATGAAATTTCGAATCAGATCATTTGTCCTTACTTCAACAAAGGAAGCATGGACTTCTTCTATAGAACTATTTTGTCCTTGGTCCCAATTCAATACTAAACAAGTTCGAACTAATTGAATATTTGTGTGGGAGATTCCTCGAATGGGTTTGCCGTTTCCATAAAGGATATAATTGACAACTTGTAGTTGCACATTATCTCTTTCCTGCAACAGATCCTGGGGGAAAAGCGTTGCTAAATTTATGCCATCGGCTATTTCATATGTGACTACAGGCCGAACCAAAACAAAATACTTTTTTTGATGGGTGTAATCCGTTGGACATAGATCCAATTTTTCAATTTTTTTTGAGTCCTTAGAATTTTTTTTTTTTTCTCCCGTTCCTGGTGGTATCAAGATGCCGCTATGCCGAGAGATTTTATCTGTCTCTCCGGGAAAATGTATATCTCCAGAAAATATTTTCAATTCAATCTTTTTCTTTTTTTTTCTCTCCACTCGGACCAATCCACCTACTCGGCTTCTTGTATTTAAAGCTATTCGTGTACCTACTCCAATGATACTATTGTTACGTACCTTTATGGACGAAGATCTGGGTAAAATATGCACTTCTTCGGGAATGAAAAAAAAAAAAATCTACTTTCGTTTGGTATTTCGGCCTAAATTCTTTTTTGCTCCTCGATATTCAATCAAATCTTCTTTTTTTTAGGATGAAATCCACCTCTACGGTACCATATTTAGTAATTCCTGAATTGCTTCTTCTGTATTGGGGATCGTCAAAATAAGCAAGAATACAATTTTTTTACGTAAAATACCAGTTATGGGTATTTCAATTGAGATACCAGAACAGGACATTAGTTCTTTCTCTCGTTCTTGATCATATTGGAATGGGAGGATGAATCTATTTCTTCGCCTCTTCCCCAATAAATCAGAATTCTCGTAGAGAATGGCGGAGTATATGAAATTCCAATGGCCGTTGGATATGATTCGATCTGATCTTGAATTATCAAAACTCCTATCTACTTTTTTTTTACCGAAAGGATCCGAACTAAACAATTTGTGTCTCACTCGATCATTAGTCACTGAGAGGCCAGAAATATATCTCTGTTCGACAGAAAGAGAATGAACATTCATTTGATCTTGATCCCCGTGGAGGGAAAAGGGCACTCTATTAGATCTGCACGGGTCCCCGATAATATCCATAAATGGCTTGTTTTTGGTAAGAGATGAACATTCCCATATGTATATTCAGGTGCATGGTACACGTCGGTACTCCAGTGCATTTCTCCCTCTGAGTCAGAATAAATATGTTTTCGAACTCTTTCTTTAAAATTCAAAGTAGATGTTCCAGCGCGAATCTCAGCGATCACTTGTTCTGATTCTACATATTGACCATTTTGAACTAAAAGAAAACTTTTTGGTGGAATATTCACACTATGGATAATGCCCTGACTCTCAATAGTTACATACAGGTCTATATAACATAGAAAAGCAGGATGCCCATGACGTGTACGTGTTGGATGAACTAAATCCTCATTAAATTGAATTTTTCCATTAAAAGGAGCTCGTACCTGTTCTGCAGTACCACCTGTGAATACTCCACCAGTATGAAAAGTTCTTAATGTTAGTTGAGTCCCCGGTTCCCCAATTGATTGACCCGCAATGATACCCACTGCTTCCCCTAATTCAACCAGGTCACCATGAGTGGGACTTCGACCATAACATAATCGACAGATCCAAGATGTACTACGGCAAGTGAAGGGGGTTCGAATATATATCGGTTGTGCCTGAAAAGTTATGAAGCGATTGACAAGTCCAATCCCGATATCTTGATTTCGAGCGGCAATACACCTTAGACCCATATATACATCGTCTGCTAATACACGACCAATTAATGTTTGGATCAACATTTTTTCCGTCATCCCGTTTTGGGGACTCACGGAAATACCTCGGATAGTGCCACAATCCGTTCTACGTACAACAATGTGTTGAACTACTTCAACAAGTCTACGCGTGAGGTATCCAGCATCTGATGTTCGTACAGCAGTATCCACAACCCCTTTGCGGGCCCCGTAGCAGGAAATGATATATTCCGTTAAAGAAAGTCCTTCACGTAAATTGCTTTGAATGGGTAAATCAATCATTTGTCCTTGGGGATCCGACATTAATCCTCTCATACCTACTAATTGATGTACCTGAGATGCATTTCCTCTAGCTCCTGAAAAGGACATTATATGGACTGGATTAGAAGGATCAGTCATCCTAAAATTAAGATGCATTTCTTGTCTCAAATATTCACTTGTAGCATACCATATCTCAATAGATTGACGTAATTTTTCTACCGCGTGTACATTCCCATAATGATGGTGCTTTTCCAAAATCAAACTTTGTTGTTCAGCATCTTGGACTAGCCATCCTTTAGAAGGTATTGTTAAAAGATCATCAATTCCTAATGAAATGGATGTAGCAGTGGCTTGCCGGAAACCCAGAGTCTTTACTTGATCCAGTATATGTGATGTATATGCCATCCCGAAGTGATCTATTAATCTGCTAATAAGTCGTTTCATGGCAGTTCCATCTATCACTTTATTGTGAAAGACTAGATCGGGTCGTTCTGCCATAAGTACCTCCATATTCGTCTGAGTGGGATTCGACAATGGGGTTGAGTCAGTGATTCTAAGACTTCCTTTCCTCGATCTTGATTCACGTAGAAATTCAGGAATTAGGATACCGGTTGAACCAAGGAGGCTCGCCCGGATATCATATCACATAATTACTTAGCTTAGGCACCGTATGAGTAGGCCCGCCAAAACCCTTGTATGGCTTCTTCTATTTCTCGATAAAAAAGAAATATGACCAACTGTGGTTCGAATGTATATACAAAGGATTTCTTTTTTGACTTTTCACTATTAAAAAAGTGCCCATAAATCTCATGATAGGTTCCCGAGGATTCATATTGAACTTCTATAGGAAGTTCTCTTGAGGCAATGACACGTTGATCTAGTCGCCACCGGAGCCACAAAGGGCTATCTAAATTGATTCGTTTCTGACGATAAGCTCCAAGTGCATCATAGGAACTACAAAATAAGGTTCTTTCTCTTTCGTATACTTATAGTTATTATCACCACCTATTTTATTTTCATAGTTTCCGCGATTCCATGGATTATACCTATTTGCACAAATACCTCGACGATTCCCAATTGTTAATATATAGAGTCCCATAAGCATATCTTGCGTTGGTACGGAAATGGGATCCCCAATAGCTGGAGACAAGAGATTCATATGAGAAAACATAAGTAAATGAGCCTCTGCTTGAGCTTCAAAAGATAAAGGTACATGAACAGCCATTTGATCCCCATCAAAGTCTGCATTGAATCCCTTACGAACTAATGGATGTAAACAAATAGCACGTCCTTCCACTAAAATGGGTTGGAACGCCTGTATGCCTAATCTATGCAGGGTTGGTGCTCTATTCAGCAATACGGGATGCCCCTGCATAACTTCTTGAAGTATTTCCCATACAATAGGTTTGTTTTCCCGAATTTTACTTTTAGCAATCCCTATGTTGGAAGCAAGATGTTGTCTGATTAAACCACGAATTAAAAATGTCTGGAAAAGCTCTATTGCTATTTCTCGAGGCAATCCACATTGATGTAATGAAAGCGAAGGGCCCACAACAATGACGGAGCGCCCCGAATAATCGACTCGTTTACCAAGTAAAGTCTCGCGAAATCTTCCCTCTTTGCCTTCAATTACATCCGAAAACGACTTGTAAACTTTATTATGACCGTCCCTCATTGGTTGTCCGCGGATCCCATTATCAAGAAGTGTATCCACGGCTTCTTGTACCAATTTCTCCTGGCACATTACTAATTCCCCTGGTGTGGATCTACTTGTTGTTAATGGATCAGTAAGAGTATTGTTCCGATAGATAACTCTTCGATAGAGTTCATTAATATCCGAACTCATTAGTTTACCCCCATCTATCTGAATAATGGGTCTCAACTCGGGAGGAAGAACTGGTAATAAGCACAAAACCATCCACTCTGGTTCTACGTTTGTTCGGATAAAATGCTTAGCTAATTCTATGCGTCTAACCAAAAAATCCTTTCTTCTTCCAATTTTTCTATCTTCCCATTCATTCCCGGTGGGCCCTTCTTCCCCTAATTCCTTCCATTCTGCCAATGAATGATCTGTAATAATTCGCAAATCCAGATCGGCTAATTGTTCTCTGATAGCACTCGCTCCTGTAGAGATTTCTCTATTTCGAAATGTATCGAAGCCTTGGGTAGTAAAAAAAAAAAAAAGGATGCTGTATTTCCGAGATTGGATTTCATATTCGAATGAACCTCGTAATCGTAAGAAAGTGGGTTTTTTTTTTAATGGGCCTAGCAAAAGAAAAATTAGGATAGGTTCCTATGAATTCCCCCCTTAAAAATCGGACGTGAAGGTTTCCTCTCATCCGGCTCAAGTAGTTACATCAAATAAAGAAAGGGGTTCTTATTTTACAATTCCAATTTTGTTCTAGAAGCCCCATAAAGATTTACTCCTTACTCAAGTTCACAGCGAGGACCAACCAATATCTCATTGATTCATTCTTACTTTTACTTTATGAATTAGTTATTCAACTCAATTATGACATAAAGGAAATGAGAAATTATTGAGTAGTCTACTTCCCTTCGAATGAGAAATTCCTTTAATTTTAATTATTAAAATTAAAATTCGAATATCTTCGAACTCACTCATCTCATAAGGTAAGGGATTTACTTGTCTATGTATCGTTCCATTCGATCTTTTAGGTCCCTACTTCACCTCGATGGTTATGCTATAATATCCTTTGAAGCATATATGCGATGGATAAACTCCTGTAACCATGTCATATTTGTTTATGTTTACTTGAATGGAATCTCTTTCAAAAAAAGAAATGGAATGGCTAATTCCACGAAAGAAGTTTTTTTTTTTTTTTTTTTTTTCAGGTATAACTAGCAATTCCCATTTTTCTATTACGGAATCGACCATGGATCAATTCCCCTTTCTATTTGGAAGTATTTAATACACCCATAATTCTGAGAGCTTCATGTTCCTCCTCTAAAGAGACATGTCAGAGTCGGGGGGCATCCCAATCGGATTGAATGGGATGACAGTTTCTCATTCCGAATCTGTAAAATCAAGATTTCGATCAAATCACACATCGCAGTATACTAGGCCTTCTAATTCCTTAAGGGGTTTATCTAAAAGATTCGCGATATAACTGGGAAGACGTTTCAAATACCACACGTGAGTCACTGGGCATGCCAGTTTGATGTATCCCATTTGATATCTTCGTACCCGAGAATCAACAAATTCGACTCCGCATTGTTCACAAAATTTCGCGTCTTCTGTTTCATCTCCGATCACTCGAAAATTTCCACAAGCACAAATTCCACTTTTAATAGGTCCAAAGATTCTTTCGCAAAACAATCCATCTTTTTCCGGTTTATTGGTTTTGTAATGAAAAGTATAGGGTTTTGTCACCTCTCCAACTATTTCTCCATTAGGTAGGATTTTGGTGGCCCACGTACTTATTTGTTGAGGAGAAACCGATCCAATTCGAAGTTGTTGATGTTTATACCGATCGATCATAGAAGAAAAATTCGGATTCATTCCGATCAAGCTTCCTCCCTATGAATCTGTAAGTTCTTCTCAGATACAAGGAAATGATTCAGTTCCAGAGCCAAAGACCGTAGTTCTCGAACGAGTAATCGAAAAGATTCGGGAGCATCCTCCGTGTTAGGTATTGTTCCTCCAATAATCATAGTCCCAAGTACTTCCTGGCGAGCTCTAATATGATCGGATTTATAAGTAAGCATCTCTTGTAAAATATGCGCAACACCAAATCCCTCTAGAGCCCAAACTTCCATTTCTCCTACTCGTTGTCCCCTTGCTTGGCCCCCTCCTCTAAGGGGTTGTTGTGTAACAAGTGCATAATGTCCACTGGAGCGCCCATGGATTTTATCATCAACTTGATGAATTAATTTCAGGATATAGGGTTTTCCTATTATAACAGGTTGCTCAAAAGGATCTCCTGTTCTTCCATCAAATATTCTGCTTTTTCCTGGATACTCGGGTTCAAAGACCCATGGATTTGCTGTTTGCTTGCTGGCTTCATATAATTCAGAAAACACGAGTTTTCTCGAAGCTTCTTGCTCATATCTTTCATCAAAGGGTGCTATTCTATAATGTCTGCCCAGCAAGTTCCCCGCTAACCCGAGAGAGCATTCAAATATCTGTCCCACATTCATTCGCGAGGGTACTCCTAATGGGTTGAAGACCATATCCACTGGTGTTCCATCTTGCAAATAAGGCATATCTTGTCTAGGCAAAATTTTTGAAATGATACCCTTATTTCCATGCCTTCCAGCTACTTTATCACCTACTTTGATTTCACGTTTCTGTGAAATATATACACGAATCATTTCTGGATTATAACTGGACCCTTTTTTTTTGGATCCATCTCACATCAATAACCCGGCCCCTTCCCCTATAGGTAATTTTAGACAAGTTTCCTTTGCAGTGGATACCTGAATGCCGAGTATGGCTCGTAATAATCTATCTTCTGGGGCATACGATGATTCTTTCGCCGCCTGAGGCGTTAATTTACCTACTAAAATATCACCTGTTTCTACCCAAGATCCCAGCATCACAATTCCGTTTCTGTCTAAATTGCGGAGTAAATGAGCTTCTAAATGGGGTATTTCCTTAGTGATTCTTTCAGGACCTTGGCTTGTCACATGAGTCTGAATTTCATATTTCCGGATGTGAAAAGAAGTATAAATATCGGCATATGCCAAACGCTCGCTAATGAGTACCGCGTCTTCAAAATTGTAGCCTTCCCACGGCATATAAGCTACTAATACATTTTTTTTTTTTCCCGAGTTCACCGCCAACAGTAGCCGCACCACCCGCTAAAATTTGTCCCTTTTTAATGCATTTACCCCGGGAGCCTGGGGTTTTGATGCATACAAGTGTTTTTGTTGGAACGTTGATACATAACTAATGGAATGCTTATAGTGTCTCCATTACCTGATAAAACTATCTTGTCAGTATCGGTATAAACAATCTTTCCCTCGCATTCGGCTATAGCGGAAACTCCCGAATCAAGAGCCGCTTGGCGTTCCAACCCAGTTCCAACAATGCACTTCTCGGACCGAGAAAGCGGAACCGCCTGGCGCTGCATATTAGAACTCATTAAAGCCCGATTCGCATCATTATGCTCAATAAAAGGAATGAGGGAAGCTCCAATAGAAAAATATTGGAAGGGAAAAATGCTTCGAAGATGAATCTGTTCCCATGCAATAGTCAGGAATTCTTGACGGTATCGAGCTGGAACAACCTGTTCTTCCTGAATATCCCGGTTCAAGGCCAAAGAATTTCCTGTCGCTACCATATAGTATTCATCTATACTTGGTGCTAAATAAAACACCTGTGCTTCTTTAGATCTCTGAGATATCTCATAAAAAGGACTCTCTATAGACCCCCAATGACCAATCCTCGCATGAATAGCTAAGGACCCAATAAGTCCAACATTGATCCCTTCGGACGTGTCAATTGGACAAATACGTCCATAATGACTAGGGTGGATATCCCGTATCCGAAAACTAGCAGTTCGACCTGTTAATCCTCCAGGACCTAAATAACTCAATTTTCGCCCATGAACTATTTGTGTCAATGGATTCGTTCGATCCAAAACTTGAGATAAAGGGTGTAGTCCGAAAAAGGATTCATAAGTAGTTGTTAATGGAGTTGAAGTTACCAAATTTTGAGGAGTCGGTATCAATTTATGCCTGATTGCTCCACATATAGTTCCTCGAACCACATTTTCTAAACGAACCAGAGCCAATCCCAATTGATCCTGTAACAGATCCGCTACAGAACGAATACGTTTATTTTTCAAGTGATTCATATCGTCAAGTGTGCCCATTCCAAATTTCATTCCGATCAAATGATCGGCAGCAGCCAATATATCTCGTGGTAACAAAAATATATTGTTCTGAGGTATATCAAGATTAAGTCTCCGGTTTCATGTTTCGTCGACCAATCCTTCCTAATTCACATCTTTGTTGAAAAAATTTCTTTTGTAATTCCTTACATAAGGACTCCGAAAATACCGGATCCCCACCTACACACGCAAATTGTTGATAAAACTCCAAAATGGCATTTTCCCTTGACCCGATCTTTTTTTTTTTTTTTTTTTCTTTTCATTCAGGAAAGACAAGAAAATTTCAGGGTAGCAAACATTATCTAGAATTTCTCTTAGATTCGAACCCATAGCTGATAGTAAAACTAGAATAGATATTTTTTTTTTCCTACTCACGCGGGCCCATATTCTTGCTTTTCTATCAATCTCTAATTCTGACCTTCCCCCCCCCTGATATTATTGTTCCGGTATAGACAGCAATTCCGTTATGGTCCAATTCTGAACGGTAATAAATACCAGGGCTTTGCAATATTTGATTGATCACAATCCTGTATATTCCATTTACTATAAAAGTTCCCAGGGAATTCATTAGAGGAATATTTCCAATAAATAGGTTTGCTCTTGCATATCTCTACCGGGTTTCCAAATTAACCCCGCGGGTACATATAATTCAGAAGAATACGTGAGTGATTCATACACAGCATCTCTCTTTTTATCAAGGGTTCCACCAATTGATATGTTTCCACAAATAATTGAAATTCGATTTCTTGATCCGTATCTTCAATTTTTGGAAACTTATGAAGTTCTTCGGTCAAACCTTGATCAATGAATCTACAAAATCCTTCAAATTGTATCTGACTAAATCCAGGTATTGTAGACATTCCCTCATTTTCATCCCGGAGCATCTTAATTTAGTTTCCCTTTTATTGATAAAATCCCATTATTGGTTAACTCTTTATCGAACCATATAGATGGATCGAGCAATGATGGAATGTATATTCTTTTTACTGAATCACATGAAATTTTATCCAATTCCATATACCAATGAAATTGGCATAGACGGAGGAAAAAAAAAGAGAGAGAATTTTAGACGGATCCAAATGGAGATGGATGGATTAATCCAAATGGAGATGGATTAATAAAACATTCTTTGAAACAAAATTCTGTCCCTTAGCTTAGACTGATGGAGTCTTGTATAGAATATACAAATGGATCCAATTTCTACCTGTTATTGTTATTATGATATTACAATAAGATTGGGTACCATAAATAGATTCATGATTTGATCCATTCTCTATGAATGAGATAAAGACAGAATAATCTGGAACAGTATCGAGTTGGTTTTTACACTTAACTCATTTCATTGATTCCACCATTATTCAAAAAAAAGATTCCCAGAGAATAGGGAGCCCTTGTTAGTGTTAGTAGAATTAGTAGAATACGATTGAAACGCGTAAAGGGCGTTGTATAAGTATATACAGATATAGCTATCTAGTTATCTGCATATCCCATCTTTTCGATGTTGCTATATGAGAATTTGCAATTTAGATTCAACTTATTCAATAGAAAAATATTCAATGCAAAATTCAAGCACGACAATTCCCTATAAAATAAGGTGGATAGGACTAGGTATCCGTGTAACAATTTCTACTCGAGGGTTTACATATACACATATATGTTGTTATAATTGAAATTGAAAACAATTGATACTGATTAGTCGTGTATCAACTTTTTTTTTTTTCTTTATGTTATTAATTTAATTATTAAGTTAAGGAAAAAGAAACGTTAGATCCAAATCCAAGAACTATTCATGAATTCACAGGGAATAATTAATAGTTCTAATTTACCCTGAATTTTTGACTCTGTGTCTAGAAATCGATTTTTTTTTGTTTCAATATCAAAAATAAAAAAAAAAAAAAAAATCTGTATGTTTTGAAAGACTCTACAATCAAGAGAACCCTGGACCCGGGAATCCCCTTTGGAAAGGGATAAAGAAACCCGTTTTCAAAATCCAACACAAACCAAAAAAAAAAGGTTGAGTAACCCCCCCCCAAACAAAAAAAAAAAAAAAAAAAAAAAAAAAAGTTAGGTCTATTTTGGGTTATTTTTTGGGCGGCCGAGTGGTAAGGCGCGGGACTGCAAATCCCTTTCTCCCCAGTTCAAATCCGGGTGTCGCCTGATCAACAAAAAAAGAAAAGCTTCGGAATACCTTATCCCTCTATGCTAAATAGAACTCACAAAATTCTTGCCTGATGGCAGCATAACTAGGGTTGTCGATACTGTATTTTAAGAATACTTTAAGAATATTTAAGAATATAGAGGCTCTATAAAAAAAAAAAAAAAACTTGAATTTTTTCCATTTGGTTATGGTCAAAATCGGGTATCAATATGAAAAAAAAAAAAATTTATTATTTATTACTGATTACCGATGGGTTCGGGCTATTTCATTTATTTGTATTTTATTTTTTTCATCGAATCGATAGTAAAACTTCAATTGTGAGATTCATAACTACGAAAGTCAGATACCTAAAATTGAGGTAGCCAAAGGAAAGGGGGTTCCTAAATGAAAACCCAATCCTTGCTTCTATTCTAGGATCTGAGGGAGATTATAGGAAATACTATCAATACTTCCTAATTACCCTACCTTACTAGGGTGATGCCCACTGACTGAGTCTTTAATTAGATTGGGTAGGTTGGCGGGGAATCAAATTAGGAGTTGCAGAAAGGGCTAGTTTTTTTTTTTATATCGAGACTCGTGAGAGTCCCTGAGTACTTACTCGGGTATCCAATCAATATTAGATTGGATGTGGATGAGTAATTGACTCTTAACTATAACTATTATAGTTATACAATAACTAACAATAACTAACTAACTATATATCTTATATCCATATTCTATAATATATATAGAGAATCTCATTTTCTAATAAAAGTAAAAAAAAAAAAAAAAAAAAAGACCCCTTTTTTTAACACCCTGCTAAGAACAGAATGGGGTGTCCCCCCCCCCGATTTCACAGAAAGAAACAGAGACAGTAAGACTTAGATGGGCGGGAAGATAGAGGTATGTGATAGGTAGTTAAGATAGTGATCTTTTTTCCATCTTGATGGTATATATATTTTCTATTTTATTTTATTTCCGTTTTTTTTTTTTTATGCTTATGAAAAGCTAACAAAACAAACAATGGGCCTTACTATTCCTATCCTACATCTTTCATTAGTAACATTCCTTTAAGATACCCAAGGGTAGCTGTATATCTTGCTTTTGCTTACTGCTTTCCGATTCGACCAGAGATACTTATAGTATAGTTAGAGTATAGGAACTCTTGTATTCATTGGGTTGGTTCATCAATAGCGTTAGAGAAAAAAATGCCATTTTGACTCTGCACCATTGATTCCACTATTATTAGTGATTAATAATGGAATAATTCCTTCATATTCATAGAGATCAGGGAGATAATTTACATGGATATAGTAAGTCTCGCTTGGGCTGCTTTAATGGTGGTGGTCTTTACGTTTTCCCTTTCACTCGTAGTATGGGGAAGAAGTGGGCTCTAGGGGGTACTACTAATTAAGTTGAGTAATCAAATTGGATCAATGGTTTATGTTTAATAGACCGTTCCGCGAAGCGTTTTAAGATAATCCATTTCAAAAAAAAAATCTAGGGTAATCCAGTAATATATGAACAATGATCTTTCGATCAAACAAATATTTCAATGATTTGATTCTGATGTTGTTCGTATTTCGAAACTCAAAGGAATACGCATGATAGGAAATTTTTCCAGACGAACTCTTCCTATTCCTTTCCTAAATAGAATATTTGATTTTGATGAACCCGCTCTTACCATAATTATGGATATTACATTACAATGAGGAGCAACCAACCCCTATTTTTTTTTTTTTTTTTTTTTTGTTTTTCCTTCTTGACTGTTCAAAGAGGAAGTACTGCTACTATTACGTGGATACGTACTTTCTACTGGAGATGCCATAGGCGCTGTGGTTGTTCAAAGAGGTACTACGTACTACGCATAATAAGATCTTGCGTTGGGTGATCCGTGTGTGTTCACTTAAGTTTTATACTTCTAGTAATCTTATTTATGCTTTATTCACTTCACCCCATGTCATCATGGCTCAAGCATGAAAAAAAAATGGTGAGGTTTACTACTTTTTTTTTTCAATCCGAAGAAGTGACTATAAAACTCCGTGGGGTATCTGTTAACGACTCAATCAATTACTTCATTTATGTGGATAGATATTGTATCTAGTCTATATCAAACCCATCCATTTTATTAATTTATACAATACTACTTTATACACTTTATACAATAGAATATTTATACAATTTATAATATAATAATAGATAGATGGTGGTAAAAGAACTATATGAACCTTTCTACTACACCATCTATTATACTGTTGATTCCAGTTCTCTCATTTCATTTAAGACTTGGAATTGCAATCCCTTTTATTTCGTCAATCATTGATAAGAGCTAATAAGTCAAGTTTAATTTAATCATTTTGACTGACTGTTTTTTTTAGATGATAAGTAAAAAAAAAGTAGGAACTAAAATGAACAGCGCAGTAGCAATAAATGCGAGAATATTGACTTCCATAATCTCATCGTTTTTTTTGCTTCGCAATAACTCGGGATCTAATCCCATAGAAAAAAAAAAAAAAAAAAAAAAAAAAAAAAAATGATCCTGTAAATTCAATGGGATGGATTGCATCCTGATGGTTGATACTGAATCGGATCAATATTATGAATAACAATATCTGATCTATTAAATCGATTCATCGTCGAGAATTGAATAGTATAACATAGGAAGATCTTTTATCCATACCGAATCAAAAAAGGATTCCTGATCCAATCAAGAATCCCATTGAATTTCTCATCTTTTTTTTTTTTTTTTTTCTTTAGTTTATAAAACCTATCATCTTCCTTATAAGAATCATCCGACGGGGTATCATCTGACCTGTGTTCCGTTGCCGCCCTTCCATTGGTAACAGACCTAAACAGTAGGAGTGAAATGGAAAAGGGAAAAGGAAGGAAGCTCGAAGCGAAAAATTGCGTAATGATCTAATCTTCCTGGAAGACAGAGAAATGAGATAAAGGAAGGTCCCGATATAAATATAAAAAAAAAAAAAGATCTAATATTCCGACAAATTCTTTCTTTTATTGATTTTTTCCTTCTTCGATGAAACCCTAAAATATATATATAAAGATAAAGAAAAAAAAAAAAAAAATTCATCCCCTCCGTAGAAAAGAAACAAAAAAAAGGGGGATCATTGTTTGACTTATTATTATTATTATTAAAAAAAAAAAGTAAGGACCCTCTTTTTTTTTCCTTGGATTGGGACTGAGACAGAAAGCGAAATTCAGCATGCAATTTGAATAAGATATATTGTTTTTTAATTACTTTACTAATTGAGGTTGCACAAAAAATCGTATCTCGAAAACAAAAAAGGGAGTAGGTTTAATAGTACTCTGCTGCCCGGGTAACTATGTCACTAAGTTAGTTAACTGTGTATCGTAGAATAAACGAGTACAATTTGTATATGTACTCCTTGGAAACATATTGGTACTCTGTACCCTATTCCATTTCATGGATCAGAAACAATTGAAAAAGTCAAACCAGTAGGTCTCTCTTGGAATCCCAGTATGGCGATACCTCCGACTACATATGCCTCTCTCCCAGCAATCAGTACTCGTTCAAATAATAGAAATTCCCGTCTTTGTCCGATGAGAAATTCGAAACGAAAAACGAAATAAAAGTAAATTAAGGATCCCCACAGGAAATTCAATCCTGTCCGGGGTCCCTCTCCTCACAGAAAATGGGGAGATGAATTGATGGATTCATCCGGATCCGAGGTCGGGACTGACGGGGCTCGAACCCGCAGCTTCCGCCTTGACAGGGCGGTGCTCTGACCAATTGAACTACAATCCCGGGGTGAGGGTATACAGCATGCATATATGTATTCTTATGCTTTCATTCGTTTCGTTTCTATTTACGAGAAATATTATTGTGTTGTAACAGAAACACGACTGATATACTGATATCCACATGGATACGGACTCGAGTCCGAATGACACGGATTACTGGTAATCCTGCCAATATATTGATAATCCATTTTTCAATGGAAAAATGACTCTTTTTTTTTTTTTTTTTTACTACCTTACCTTTGCAACAAATTGGTAATCTAGATCTTTAGACAGATCAGAAGATGTGAGAAATAGGAAAGAAACCAAGGGGGGGTTGTAGAAAAAAAAAAACCCTTTCCCTTTAGCCCTATATACTTTATTTTATTCCCGTATATCCTTAGAATACTTAGAATATATGGGGCATTATAAATAATGGGCATTTCTGGAGGACAAATTTGGTTATCATGGATCGGCGAATTAGTGGGCCGAGCTGGATTTGAACCAGCGTAGACATATCGCCAACGAATTTACAGTCCGTCCCCCCCAACCGCTCGGGCATCGACCCAGGAAGAATAAATTCTAGGCTTATTGATAATCCATGATCAACTTCCTTTCGTAGTACCCTACCCCCCCAGGGAAGTCGAATCCCCGCTGCCTCCTTGAAAGAGAGATGTCCTGAACCACTAGACGATAGGGGCATACCTGCCCGATCGCCGCCACATACTATGCTCATAGTATGAGCAGTTTTTTTGAATTGTCAATATAATGTAATGTATAATGGGATGACTAGATCCGAAAAATCTTTCCTGCTTCTATGATTCCATAGAATTTTGGATTTTCATTCATGAACCATCCCGTCCTATATCCTATCATTCATGAACCGTCCCGTCCTATATCCTATATATATATATA
>JAINDJ010000019.1:10000-12500 GCA_019845555.1 Aristolochia fimbriata | reverse complement strand
GATAGTTCTTTGTTCAGAACTATACCGGTTTTCAAGACCGGAGCTATCAACCACTCGGCCATCTCTCCGAGAGACAATCTCTATTTTATTCCCCAAAATGGAACATGGCCATATGAGTTGATACCATAACTATCTCTAAAAAAGCATCCAGCTATATTTTGCTGTATCTATCTGTCTAGTTCTAGTATAGTATCTATCTGTTTATATAGATATATGCATGAGCCAGTATGCCCGTTTGTGAAGTAAATAAAAATGGCCTCTCGGCTCCGCCATGTAACAAATAAAAAAAAAAAAACTAAATTAAAGATTTAATTCGGAATAAGTTCGAAAGGATCAATATATTCATGGGCAAATCCCCCCGATAGATTTTAGTACAATTTGGACTGAGAGGGGGATCAAATGGTATAGTTCAAGTTCATTTGTTGGTAGCTTGGAGGATTACAAGCATGACTATTGCTTTCCAATTGGCTGTTTTGCATTAATTGCTACTTCATCAATTTTAGTAATTAGTGTACCCGTTGTATTTGCTTCTCCTGATGGTTGGTCAAGTAACAAAAAAAAATGTTGTATTTTCGGGTACATCATTATGGATTGGATTGGTCTTTCTAGTCGCTATCCTTAATTCTCTAATCTCTTGAACCTCCTCGTACAGAAAAAATCCTCGTACAGAATCAAAAAAGTGACCCCTCCCCGAAGGAATTCCGACTGTGAGACACATTAAAATTCAATATGAGTCGCGAAAATAAATAAATAAATAAATAAAGAAAAAAAAAAGTTGGAGGGAGAGGGGTCACTTCTTGAATGAAAAAAAAAAAAAAAATGAATAATCTAATGTTAAAATAAAATAATAGGAATCCATTATATTATATGGCCTTGTACAAATATGATCCAGACACACATATATATATATATATATATATATCATATATGTGTGAACATGATGATGTTCATATCAGAACGAAGAAATGCGGATATGGTCGAATGGTAAAATTTCTCTTTGCCAAGGAGAAGACGCGGGTTCGATTCCCGCTATCCGCCCAGGGTAAAAATAATCTAATATTAATATGATAAATGATTCGGTCTAGTTGACCACGATAATGTAGTGGTTCTATCTTCCCTCTTCTCTCCCACTCTCCTTCTCTCCTACTATCCCAAAACAATTAACATTAACGGAGTTACACCTAATGCCTAGCCTAAAACAGAATTTCTGACAAACAAAAATGTAGCGGAGACAGGATTTGAACCCGTGACCTCAAGGTTATGAGCCTTGCGAGCTACCAAACTGCTCTACCCCACACGAAATACCCGGGAACTTGTGGAACAAGAAGTATTGGGTTGCCCCTCTACCATAATAAATAGACTAGCCCATTTCTACAGAATGGTAAAGGGGCCCCTCTATGATCATAGATCATAGAGACCCATAGAAATATGAAGAAGGAGTATTTTTTACCCTTACCAACTTGATCTCGTTGCCCCCGGCAACAAACATGCATGAACCCCCTTTCGCGAAGTATGTGCCCGGATAGCCCAAAGTCCCGATAGTTACCTCTGGGCCTTCCGGTCGAAAAGCAACGTCGATGAAGACGTATAGGTGCACTATTACGTGGCGGGGATTGCAATTTTCCATGAATTTCCCATTTGTCACTCAACGACGAAACTTTGCTTATTTCTTTTTTTTTTTTTTGGGGATCGGCGAATCAAATGATATTTCTCTTTTAATTTCTGCCTTTTACTTTCCCTTTGAATCAAACTTTTCCTTGCCATAATTGTTCAGTTCCTATTTTATTATCAATGATACGGGTCGGATCCTAGATGTAGAAATATAAGAGGGTAGTGGTAGTCCCCCTTCTCCACCGAATCAAATGAGATTGTCGCCGATGGAGCACATTACAAGAAAAATGAATTAACCAAATTTCCCTGATGTGGAGGCAATCAAGAAGGCTGCATAAGTGAATATATAACCTACAGAAAAGTGGGCTAATCCAACCAATCTTGCTTGCACAATGGAAAGAGCCACTGGTTTATCCCTCCATCGAATCAAATTAGCCAAAGGTGTGCGTTCATGAGCCCATGCTAAAGTTTCAATCAATTCCTGCCAATATCCACGCCAGGAAATTAAGAACATAAATCCAGTCGCCCAAACAAGATGTCCAAATAGGAACATCCATGCCCAGACGGATAAACTATTCGTACCAAAAGGGTTATATCCATTGATAAGTTGTGAAGAGTTTAACCATAGATAATCTCTTAACCATCCCATCAAATAAGTGGAGGATTCGTTAAATTGGGAAACGTTACCTTGCCATAACGTGATGTGCTTCCAATGCCAATAAAAAGTAACCCATCCTATGGTATTTAACATCCAGAAAACTGCCAAATAAAATGCGTCCCAAGCCGAAATATCACAAGTACCACCTCGTCCCGGGCCATCACAAGGGAAACTATAACCGAAATCCTTTTTATCTGGCATTAACTTGGAACCGCGCGCGTCTAAAGCACC
>JAINDJ010000019.1:0-2500 GCA_019845555.1 Aristolochia fimbriata | reverse complement strand
ATATGAATGACTCGCTATTCACTGGGTTTCCGGGCAATAATCCTAAGATTCCGCAGGAAAGGTGGCCGAGTGGTTCAAGGCGTAGCACTGGAACTGCTATGTAGGCTTTTGCTTACCGAGGGTTCGAATCCCTCTCTTTCCGTACCTTGACTTACACCAAATTCACCAACGTTACCAACCACAATGTATCAAATAACAATGGATACCCCAAGAGTAGGGCCTTTCTTTTCTAGTGATTCTCTATTGCCAATTACTGTGGTAGATAAAATATCGGAAAGGGTAGACAAGGAATGAGAATCTAACCGCGGATCCACTTGCGATATACAAATGGGGAAAATCCAGATTAAATCCCTTAGCTTAGTTCTATTTACTTTGTTTGGTGAAACCGGGTGGACAAAATTGTCCAAAGCTTAATTATTTTAATTAAGTTTAAGTCTGACGGGAATAATATTCCACGACTAGTAATTCATTGATTTTTTAAGCCGATCCATTTACTATCTATTATTTGATTTACTATTCCTTTATAGTGTAATGGGTCAAGAGTCAAATGTTTTGGCAATTCCTCGTGGGGGATAAATCCACATAATTTTGAATCAGAGCTCTTGATCTTTGTTCATCCCTCGTAGTAATAATATCTCGGGGTTTACACCGATAACTTGGGATATCTACTATATGACCATTAACTAAAATATGTCTATGGTTAACTAATTGTCTAGCTCCAGGAATGGTCGAAGCCATACCCAATCGAAAAAGGATGTTATCCAAACGCATTTCAAGTAGTTGTAGTAAAACTTGACCTGTTGACCCTTTGGCTTTCCCAGCGATACGAACATATCTAAGTAATTGCCGCTCTGTCAGACCATAATGAAAACGCAATTTTTGTTTTTCTTCTAGACGAATACGATATTGAGATCTTTTCGCGGAACGCGGTTGGTTTCTAAGATCCCTTACGGATCTAGGTCTTTTACTAGTGAGTCCCGGTAAAGCCCCCAGACGGCGTATTTTTTTGAAACGAGGCCCTCGGTAACGAGACATAAAGACTCCTTAATTTTATTGAAATTCTATTTCACAGAATAAAAAAATTTAGACTGAACTAAACGATAAACGAAGCTAAACTCGCTGAAGTACTATAAAGAAGAATGGGAAAAATTGTCTCAATAACCGGATTATTTTATAGAGTTATATATAGGAAGTTAAGTATCCCCTTCTTGTTCTGTAGAGATCTAAGGGCTTGAATCCTTTTTTTATTCTTTTTTATTCATAGTTGGGAGTTCCCATAACATACTATGTTGACCCGACATTTGGAGAAAATGGAAGAGTCTTTTCAATTTCTGTCTTTTCAATTTCTCTTGATCTCAAGAAGACATTATCAATCATGGAAAAAAATAGAATAAATGGAAAAGCCGGCTATCGGAATCGAACCGATGACCATCGCATTACAAATGCGATGCTCTAACCCCTGAGCTAAGCGGGCTCACATAACAGAAGTAGTGCCTAGGATTTCTGGAAACCACTGGGACTTAGCTATTAGTAATTAGCTTTTTATTTATTTAGCTATTTGTTTTAATATATTATATTAAATATTAAATTAAAAAATAGATAAAAAATTAATAAATAGTAGTTTGTTTTATTAATATTATATATTAATATAATAAAAATAAAAAATATATTTTTTAATATTTACTCTGGTTTCATTCGGAAAGGGAGGAGATAAGACGATAAAAAAAAGAATGAATATCGACCCTTCCAGTATTCCAAATAGCGCTAAAAAATAAGGGGGAAAGACATATATATATACGTGACGTGGGATATATCCATCCATATTGAATTGCAGATACATCAATGATAGAATCATTTCTGATTGGATCATATCAAATATGGGTTCGGCACTCCGATAGGGATGAAAAGAAGCTGGGCAAGAAATAGAATAGGGGCACACCTATTCCTTATAGGAATAAGAACCTGTATCTAATGAATTCAATGGCTCCAAGATAAATGAAAGAAGGGACAATGCATCCTGTTTTGAGAAAAAAAAAAAAAAAAAAAAAGAGTTCAGAATCAGAATAAAAAAAGGATAGGTGCAGAGACTCAACGGAAGCTGTTCTAACAAATAAATGGGGTTGACTTTACTTTACTACATTGGTAGAAGAATCCTTCTATTGAAACTCAAGAGTGGGATGACCCTAGATATGTACGTATATGTACTGAAATATCAAAGATTAATCACGACCCGAATCTATATTTTATTCTCTATGATAAAAATTTCAGAAGCAGAAGGAAGAATCGAATAGTCAGTGATCAAATCAAATCGACTATCACACCAGAGTCTGATAGATCTTTTAAGGATTGATTAATCGGGCGAGACGAGAATAAAGATAGAGTCCCATTCTACATGTCAATACTGACAACAATGAAATTTCTAGTAAGAGGAAAAATCCGTCGACTTTAGAAATCGTGAGGGTTCAAGTCCCTCTATCCCCAATAAAAGGCCTATTTTACT
>JAINDJ010000117.1:0-63227 GCA_019845555.1 Aristolochia fimbriata | reverse complement strand
ACCCCCTTTGAAGGACCGCTTTATCAATTGATTTTACTAAGATCTCTTCTCTTCTCTTTCTTCCAGTTAAGAGGTCGCAAGACTCTCTGAATTTCTCCTCTCCAAAACTAACTACAAAACTGATACACTCAAACCTGAAATTAGAACTAAACCGGATGATTTTCACTCCGCTTCTCATTCTATTTTCTATACTCATTCTACCAGCAGCCTTTGTACTGATCTCTCACATGGGTTTGAGCATGCCTTCCCAACCTCATAATTGAATGCAACTACTTTAACCTTCCTACCATTGTCCATGTGCCTTTGCAGGACCAGTTCTGAGTCCATTCCTGAGTTGGGAAACTCGATATAAGCAGAAGTTGCATTGGATTTGCTGCCAATTTCTGCTTTTAACCACCACTTTGAAGTTTAAAACCAGAAAACCACTTGAATTGACCTTGAATTTTCGTAATATGATCCCTTTCTTCCCCGTGAATCTTCAGTCCATAAATTGATTGAATTAATACTATGCACCTCCATATATACAGGCTTTCTCTCAAAATCCATATTTTCTCTTTTTTTCGACAAGAGTTTTCTTTTTGGGAACTTCAATTCTGATCATTCAATGCAATCAATTCCAGAACTCGAGAACGCTTCTTAGAATATCTCGCGGAAACCTTCCTATAGGTACATTTAGGACCTTCTTTCTCCCAGTTTGGGATTGATTGCTGTCGATCCCCGGTGATTTTTCACTTTTATAGGTTGGTTTCGCTTTATAAAGTGTCTCTGCTTTTGAAAGCGTCGCCACTGAGCAGAGTTCATTCTAAGCCAACAAACTGCCATCGAATCGTGTGGCCGAAAAAGTGAGAGACTTCTTGGCGTAGCCATATTTTTAGTAGTGGCGACGCGAATCGCTGACTTCTATGATCCTCAATCCACAACTCTCTTTCCGCATTTAGCATCTTTGGCCAGTTTTCCATATTCTGTCAAGGTATGGTAGCGCCTCTCTAAAGGCGTCGCTATCTAACACTTTTCCGACATGGTCGCCAGTGGAAGCTTTCTAACAGCAGGGTATTTCCTCCATTTATTTAAATTTTGACTATTTTCAGGTGGTGTATGCAGACGCCCGGCTTACCTACCAATGGCCGTATTCCAGATAGACAGAACGGGTAGATCGCAACCTTATTATATTCATTTTGCATCAATTTCATGGAATCCGCATTTTCTTTTTCACCGTGTACCGGTATCAATAAACTGGAATTTGAGTTATATTTGTCAGCTTCATGCTACAACAATCAACTCAAAATTGGGGATTTTGCACGGTAAATTCATGCTCAAAACAAGGTTCCTTGGAGACACTATATAACATATTCCCCGCCACCTGTCCCGGTTCGACCCCCGACAATACGCGAAAAACTTGTTAGTGTCGCTAACTTCACAAGGACAACAAGTAATATAGTCTCAGAGTCAAGATATCATCCGAGACCTAGAAGAGAGTCACAAGCAAAGATTTTTCTACTTTATTGATGAAAAAAGAATTTTGGTTTTGAGAACTACAACGAAAAGAGAATTAGCTAGACAACTGCAGATGACTAAACCTTACGGAGATGAGATGTTAGAAAATGTGTCAATCCTCCTAGTTATTAACATGCAAAAGTTCTTATTTTATTGCCACAAATACCTTTAATTTGACTTAGTTTAAAAACATGGTTACCCATATATATAAAGGAAATAACTTGTCAGATTCATCGAACTCCATCACAACCAAAAATATTCAAATCCTAATAGCATAAAATATAGTAAAAGCTTATGATTTCATTATCTCATTCAAAGGTATCAACAAGAGTTATAAACAAATACATCGCTTTTCAACCGGGTCTCCATCACAATCCGTAATCCATATAGTTAGAAAATGAGTTGCTTAGAAAACAAAAGAATCATATACCAACCCAAATTCTAGTGAACTTTAACTTCTCTTTTCGAACCTCGACAAGCTTCAGATATCAATTTAAAATTAGAAAATAAGTGTGACACACCAAAACAAAGGCTAGTACTTTAGTTGCTATAAACCAAACTTAAACATAACAACTAGAGTTCATGACTTCCCAATAAAAAAAGAGAGATCACATCTATGCCATAATAGTATAAACACACAAAGAATTAATTATGGCTGTTTTCATGGAACAAAATAACTAAGTACGTAAACCCTTGAAGGACCGTTTTAGTTTTCACTGGAGCCAGACTAAAGTCTCCCTCCTCTTCTCCAGTGCCAAGAGGTCGGCGACTCTCCGAATTCTCCTCTCACCCGGCTCACAAAAATTGATATTACACTAAAACCAGAAATTAGAACTAAAAACTCCGATGGTAATCACACTCTATTTATACTTGTTCATCGCCAAGGCTTCGAAATTTTGATTCTCCTCACAAGGTTTGCATATGCTCTTCCCAACCTCATATAATTGAATGCAATTACATGATAACTTCCTTCCATTGTCCTTGCCTTGGTGAACTAAATTAGGTCCATTCTGGATTAAAACCAGATATGATGTTGAGAACTCAGGATTGTATTTGCTACAATTTCTGCTCAGTCCAAACCACTTTAAGTTAAAACCATAAAACCCTAATTTTGAATTGTCCCACTTTTCGTAATATGATCCCCTTCATCTCCCCGTGAATCTTCTAACCAAATTTGGATTGAATTGGAATGCACCTCCGTGATATGCTATCTTCAAACTCAGATTTTCTCAGTGAGTTTCCTTTTGGGGATCATTCAATGCACAGAACTCGAGAAAATTTTCTTTAGAATATTTTTCCGTGGATACCTTTTTAGGTGATGACTTTCTCCCAAGTTTGCATTGATTAAGCTTTTGTTAGGATTCCCAGATTTTTGCTTAATTTTTATGCTTGCTGAGCTTCCAATCGCTACCGCATAAAGCGTCTATTTTGCGCGGCGTCGCCGCCATCAGGGAGCAGAAGTTCTTCTAAGTCAATAAAACGCTTACCATCAAAATTGTGCCAGTGGCGACTTTTGTGGTAGCGCCATATTTTTGTTGTTGAACTGGCTGCATGCCGCCAATTGCTTTGACTTTTCTATGATCCTAACGCAACTCCTCTTTCAGATTTTAGATCTCGCCGCCCATTCTCAGCAGGAGGTAGCGCCTCAGCGCCATCGTACATTCCATCATCATCTCTTTCTTCGATTGCTTCTTGAAGCTTTCCTAGCCTCCTGCATTTCCCTCCATGAGTTTAAATTTTGACTATTTTCCAAATGTGCGCATAAAGGGCTGCATCCAGAGCTCTATGCTAGAATCGGCAATATCGCACTGCCAACCGTTTCGTCCATTTTGCCTATTTTGTTTCAATTTATCTTTGAATCTTGCCTTTTTCTACCAGGCATCAAGGAGACATAAAACATGAATTTCAGTTAAATTTGTCATTTTCATGCTAAGAATAATTGTCCTTCCAAAATTGGGATTTCTAATCAGGTAAGAACGATAAGCAAAACAAAGGTCTGGTGACACTTATCACATATTCCGCTTCTTCACGCCTTGTCCCCGGTTTGATCCTCGAGAATGGCCAAGGTAAACTGATGGCGTCTAGCAACAACAAATACTGGCGACGCCAGCAATATAGTCTGGAAGTCAAGATATCAATCCCACAGAGACCTTTGATGAGAACTCGCCAGTTACATTTTTCACCGGACACAAAAGAATTTCGTTTTTGAGTACTAGAAACTAAAACAAGAATTATTAGGACTACTAGAGATGACTAAAACCCACAGGAGATGAGAAGAAAGTGTCAATCCCTATAGTTATTAACATGCAAAAGTTCTGATTTTATAGCTCAAATACCTTTACCTCACACTTCTAGCTTTGAAAACATATACCCATATACAGAAATAACTATATCGATTCTTTGGAACTCCATCACCCACAGAAACATTCAAACCCTAAGAGCATAAATATAAAAAGCTTAAAGATTAACTTCTTATTTGAACAAGAGTTATAAAGAGTCACATCGCTTCAACTAGTTCCATCACAATAACCGAACAATCAGTTAGAAAAACGAGTTGCTTTTAGAAAACAAAGAATCATATAACTAACCCAAATCTCTACTACAAACTTTAACTTCTATTCGAACTCACTAAGCTTCATATATCAATTCAAATTAGAAAAAACGTAAGACACAAATTCTAAAACAAAGTACAAGTACTTATCAGTTATAAACTTCAAAACTTAAACATATAACAACTAGGAGTTCATGACTTCCCCAAAGTGAGAGAGACTACTCCATGCTAACAGTATAAACACATGCAAAGAAGAATTAATTGCAGCCATGGAAATCAAGAACTAAGTACAAAGAGAACCCCTCACAAGGACTGGCTTCAGAAGCCTAATCAATGAGCCTTTACCACATCTCCTCCTTCTTCTCCAGTGCTGGGAGAGGTCGTGCAAGCACTCCTCTGGAATTCTCCTCTCATAAACCAACTACAAAACTGATATTACACAAAACCTGAATGAACCAAAACTGATGATTTTCACTGGCTTCTGACTCTATTTATATCATTCTACTCTTCGTGCCCGTAATTTGATTCTCACATGGGGTTTGGAAGTATGCCTTCCCAACCTCATACTGAATGCAACTACTGATAAATCCTTCCTACCATTGTCCATGCCTCAGAACGAAATTTTGAGTCCATTCTGAGTTGGGAAACCGGCAGAGATACATGTTGAGAAGTTGCATTTTCGATTTATACACTTTCTGGCTTTGGGTCCACCACTTTCGAAGCTTAAAAACTCTAAAACCCGACTTGAATGACCTGAATTTCGCACATGATCCTTTTCTCCTAGAATCTTCAGTCCAATTTGGATTGAATGTATCATGGACCTCCATATATGGTCTTCAAACCATATTTTTCTTCTTCTCACGTTAGCTTCTTCTTGGAACTTCACTTCTTTGACTGTCCAATGCAATCATAGAACTCGAGAAACTTTCCTTATTTATTCGGTGAAACTTTCCTTAGGCATTTAGGACATCTCTTTCTCCAGCTAGATTGATTGGCTGTCGATCCCAGAGATTTTTTCACTTTATGTTGCTGAGCCTAATCGCCACCATAAAGTGCGTCTGCTTTTGGTGCCGTACACCGAGCAGGTGCCCATTCAGAGCCAACAAACCATATCTAAATCGTGTCATAAGGAGACTTCTGGCTTAGTAGCCGACATTTTGGTAAAGAGTAGTAGGCGATCGCCAATCGCTTTGGACGCTTATATGACTTCAACGAAGGTCCTCTTTCCAGATTAGCACTTTCATGGCCCATTCGCCAAGCAGTATGAGGTAGCGCCCTCTAAAGCGGCCGCTATTCCACTTTCCGCTGATTATCGCCGCTGAAGCTTTCCTAGCCGCATAGGGTATTTCCCTCCATTTATTTAAATTTTTGATTATTTTCCGGTGGTGGCTTAATCGGTTCAGCGCTCGCATTCCGCTCAATGGAAGCTATAGACCAAGACAGTACGCCAGACCCAGGCGGTGATCGTGACACCAACCTTTTGGAAGTTCATGGTTTGCATCAATTTCTTTCTTGAATCCATAGATTTCTTTTTCTACCAGGCACCGAGACAAAACTTGAATTTGTTATATATTTGTCATTTTCATGGGTCTCCAACTCAAAATTGGGATTTAATCTAAATTCATGTTTAAGCAAAACAAGGTCTGAGACAATTTATAACATATTCTCGCCTTCTTTCACCGTGTCCCTGGTTCGATCCCCACAATGGCGCAAAAAACTTGTTGGGTGTCACAACCACAAGGACAACAAGACAGAGGCCTCGAGACAGATGATATCAACTCACACCGAGACCTGTATGAGAGCTCAGCTTAAGCAAAGATTTTTCTAATTTATTGATGAAAAGTTATTTCTTTTGAGAACTACAAAACTAAAAAACAGAATTAGACAACTGGTGGTAGAGCGACCAAACCTTATGGAGATGAGATGTGAAGGCCGTGCCTAATCCTCCTAGTTATTAACATGCAAAGTTCTTATTTTTATAGCTCAAATACCTTGACTTAGCTTTTAAAACATGGTTACCCATATAAAGGAAATAACTTTCACGTATTCATTGAACTCCATCACAATCCTGTCATTCAAAATCCACCAGTATAAATATAAAGTTTAAGGATTAACTACATTCTTATTCAGAACAAGAGTTGGTAAAATCGAGTCATCAATTTTTTCAAACTGGTTCCATCACAATCCACAGAACGACATATGTTAGAAAAAATGAGTTGTTTTAGAAAACAAAGAATCATATAATTCAACCCAAATTCTTAGTGAATCTTAACTTCTTTTTCAACCTCTAAGCTCGGATATCAATTTAAATTAGAAATAAGCAGTAGACACAAATTTAAAACATACAAGTATTCTTATTGGCTATAAACTTCAAAACTTAAACATATAACAACTAGAGTTCATGACTTCCCACAAAAAGAGAGACTACTCCATGCTATAGTATAAACATGAAAAGAATTTGTCTACAGCATATGGAACAAAATAAACTAAGGCAATAAACCCCCTGAAGGACTGGGTTTGCCTGAAATGAGCCTAGACTAAAGTCCTCCTCCATAGTGCCAAGAGGTCGTGCTAGACTCTCTGGAATTTCTCCTCTCCAAAACTAACTACAAAACAGATTACACTAAAACCACACAGAAATTAGAAACTAAAACCGATGATTTGCACCTTCTGACTCTCATTTATACTAGGGTTCACTGCCAGCCTTGAAATTTGATCTCTACAAGGGCTTGGAAGTATGCCTTCCCAACCTCATATCTGAATGCACTACATGATAACCTTCCTTCCATTGTCCTACCTTGGTAAACTAAATTCTGTGTCCATTCTATTAGAACTCGAGGATATGTTGAGAACTCCGTGATTGCATTTGCCGCTGAATTTTCTGGCTCGGGTCCACCACTTTGGAAGTTTAAAACTATAAAACCCCGACTTCTGAATTGTCCTGAATTTTCGTAATATGATCCTCTATCTCCCCAGGAATCTTTCTAACCAAATTTGGATTGAATTGGGGAATGTGCACCTCCGCATATGGTCTTCAAACTCAGATTTTTTCTTTGGCAGTAGCGCTCTTATTTTTGATTCATTCAATGCCGGAACTGAGAAAATTTCTAGAATATTCGTGATACCTTCTTAGGCATTTAGGACTTTTCTCCAAGTTTACTGACCGGTTGTGAGATCCCGAATTTTGTGACTTTATGCTTGTTGTTTTAATCAACATAAAGTGTTCCATATTTTAAAGGCCGCGCCACCGGAGCGTGCAGTTCTTTTTCTAAAGTCAACAACCGCCATCGCAATCGCATCGGTAAGGAGACTTTGGGTGGCAGCCTATATTTTGTTGTAGACTGGCGCCGCTTCACCGCTTGGACTTTTCTATGATCCTCGAACGCAAACTCTTCAGATGGTACTCCTGGCGCGCCCATTCTCGGTTGGCAGGGTGGAGGCAGCGCCCGGCTTTGGCCGTGCCATTCCACTTTCCTGATTGTCTTTCTTTGAAGCTTTCTCTTGCTCCTTATGGGTATTTCCCTCCATTTATTTAAATTTTTGACTATTTTCCCAAGCAGGCCAAATCGGGTGCAAGGCTTTTAATCGGCATGCCAGAATCTAAGTAAGGCGACGACCAACCCTTGGCTCATTTTGCTCATTTTGTCAATTTCTTTGAATCCAGATTTTCTTTTTCACCAGGTACTAGAGATTAATAAAAAACATTAATTTGAGTCATATTTTATTTTCATGCTAACAAATCAACCGTTAAAATTGGGATTATGACCGTAATTCAAGCCTAAAAATAAGGTCTTTGAGACACTTATCACTTATTCCCTCACCACGCTTGGCAGGTCCATATGCTCGACCACAATGGCTGCCATAAAAAATTTGTTGGGTGTCTAGCAGACAAGGACAGCAGCACATAGTCGAAAAGGCCCAGATATCAATCCTAGGGACAGAGACCTTGACGAACTCGCCATTACAAAGATTTTTCTACTGATATTTCAGAAAAAGAACGTTATTTTGAGAACCTGATTTAAAAAATAGAATTAGACTACGTGAGAGATCATCACTAAACCTTAGTGTGGAGATGAGATGTTAGAAAGTGCCAATCCTCCTAGTTATTAACACTAAAGTTTTGATTTTATAAGTACCAAATACCTTTTACTCAGGATTATAGCTTTGAAAACATATAGTTACCTACATAGAAATAACTTTCACGTATTCTGGAAATCCATCACAACTTAAAACATTCAAACCCTAAGAGATACATAAAAGCATAAAGATTAACTCTCTTATTATTCTGCAAGAGTTATAAAGAGCAACATCGCTTGAATCAGTCTCCACACAATCCTAAACAATCATATTAGGAAAATGAGTTGTTTTAAACAAAGAATCATAACCAACCCAAATCTCAACTAAACTTTAACTTCTCATTCAAACTCACCAAGCTTCCAGATATCAATTTAAATTAAGAAAATAAACAAAGAGAGACACAAATTTAAAAATGAAGGCTTAGTACTTTTTATTATAAACTTCAAACTTTAAAATGATAATTAACTAGAGTTCAAGACTTCCCCAAAAAAAGAGAGACTACTCCATAATGTGATAAACACATGTAAAGAATTTAATTATAGCCATGGAAATCAAATAAAAATAAACTAAGTACAAAGAACCCCCTCTTGAAGGACTCTGCCTTTATAGTCAATTGAGCCTTGACTAAGATCTCCTCCTTTCTCCAGTGCCAAGAGGTCGGCAAGACCCTCGAATTCTCCAAACTAACCACAAAACTGACATTACACTCAAAACCTGAAATTAGAACCAAAACCCATGATTTTCATCACACTTTATTTATATGCTTGTTCACCAGATTTTCAGTCTTGGTCTCCATTGCTGGCTTGTAGTATGCTTCCCAACTATATAATATTCATCAGCCTACTACATGATAACTTCCTTCCATTGTCCTTGCCTAGTGAACGCAGAATTTGAGTCCATTCTCCAGTTGGGAAACCGAGATATGATGTTGAGATGTTGGATTGCAGGTTGCCAATTTCTGCTCTGGGTCCACCACTTTTGGAAGCTTAAAACTCTAAAACCTCGACTTGAATTAGGACTCAATTTTCGAATATGATCCCTTTTCCTCAGAATCTTTCTTATCATCCACTTGGAATGAATTGGGAATATGCACCTCCGTGATATAATTTTCTCAAACTCAGATTTTTCTTCTCTGGCAAGAGGCTTCCTCTTTGGGGGATCATTCAATGCCAGAGAACTCGGTATAGGTCAATTTTCTTAGAATATTCAGGATACTTATATATTTAGGACTTCTTCTCCAAGTTTGGGATTGGATTGGCTGTTAGGATCCCGGTGATTTTGGGTATGACTTTATGTTGTTGAGCTCTAATCACGATAAAGTGTCTATTTTGGTGCTGCCTGGCCATATCGAGCGTAGTTCTTTCTTTGCGTCAACAAATCAACAGGGCAAGTCGGTAAGAGATCTCTTGGGGTGGCACCATATATTTTACATTACCAGGAACTCGCGGCTGCTGTACGCATCGCTGACTTATCCTTTCGACCGCAACTTCGCCCACTGGCATCTTCATGCTGGCCCATTCGCTGCATAGGTGAGGTAGCTACTGGCTACGCCAGGGATCGTGGCTATTCCACTTTCCCCGATTTCAGTTCTCCATTTATTTAAATTTTGACTATTTTTCCAAAGGTGTATACGCATCGCAGGTAAAGGGTTTCTGTGACCCAGACGGCGATGCTTAGAATCGCCATCGCGACCAACCCTTTTATCATTTGCTCATTTTGCTTCAATTTATCTTTGAATCGTTTTTCTACCCGGTACCGGAGACATAAAACATGAATTTCAGCAGAATTTATTTATTACAATTAACTCAAAATTGGGATTTCTAATCATAAACCATGCTTCAGTATCAAAGGTTCAAGAGACACTTATCACATATTCCCGCTTCACGCCTAGTATCCCGGTTGATCCTTCGAGAATGGCTGCTGTGTAAACTTGTTTGGTAACATAGAACACATGACAGCATGTATAATATAGTCTCTCGAAAAGTCAAGATATCAATCCCACGTGAGACCTTGATGAACCAGGTTTAAGCAAAGATTTTTCACCGATTGTGAAAAGAATTTTGGTTTTTGAGTACTGTGAACCAAAACAGAACAGGACTACTAGAGTAGATGACTAAACTCAATGGAGAGATGAGAAGCTGGGGAAAGTGTCAACTCTCTAGTTATTAACATGCAAAGTTCTGATTTTATAAATTAAATACCTTTTACTCAGGACTTAGCTTTTTGAAAACATGGTTACCCATATACAGGAAATAACTTTCAATGAGATTTGGAACCCACAATAACCAGAAACATTCAAACTTAATACATAAATATAAAAGCTAAAGATTAACTTCATTCTGAACAAGAGTTATAAAGAGTCACATCGCTTTTCAACTGAAGGCTCCATCATACAATCCGAACACCTAATAGAAAACGCAGTTGTTTTAAAACAAAGAATCAGGTAACTAACAAATCTCTACTAAATCCTTAACTTCTATCAGAAACCACTAAGCTTCTATATATATCATTCAAATTAGAAAAACAGAAGACACAAAATTCTAAACAAAGGCTAAGTACTTTTATTGCTATAAACTTCAAAACTTAAACATATAACAACTAGAGTTCATGACTTCCAAAAGAGAGACTACTCCATGCTAAATATAAAACAGACATGTAAAGAATTTAATTACAGCCATGAAATCAAACTAAGAAGAGAACCCCTAGAAGGACTCCGCTTTAGCTTTCAATCGGCCTTTACCAAGATCTCCTCCTTCTCTCCAGTGCCAAAGAGGTCGTGCAAGACTCCTCTGGAATTTTCTCTCCAAACTAATCCACAAAAAACTGGATATTACACTCAAAACCAGAAATTAGAACCAAAACCGATGATTTTCACTGCTTCTAGACTCTATTTATACTGTTCTAACGCCTGTGCCTGTGGATCTCTCACACATGGGGTTTGAAGTATGCCTTCTTCCCAACCTCTCGGTATAATTGAATGCAACTACTTGATAACCTTCCTACCATTGTCCATGCCTTTAGAACTAAATTCTGAGTCCATTCTGAGTTGGGAAACTCGAGACGTCTGCCGTTGAGAAGTCAGTACTGGGATTTGTCGCCAATTTCTCGCTGGTCCGCCACTCATTCTTTGGAAGCTTAAACTCTAAAACCCAACTTATTCTGACCAATTTTCGCACATGATCCTTTCTCCATATCTTCAGTCCAGCCTCAAGATTGAATTCGGAATATGCAACTCATATATGGTTTTCTTCAAAAACTCATATTTTTCTCTTTCACAGAGTTTTCTTTTTTGAACTTCACTTCTGATCGTCTCAATGCACCTAGAATCCGAGAAACTTTCCTTAGAATATTCGTGGAAACCTTTCCTATTTAGGACTTTTCCCTAGTTGCTTCGATTGCTGTCGTGATCCCGAGATTTTTCGACTTTATAGCCAGTCGAATGATCGCCAACATAAAGCAAGTTCAGCGCGAAAGGCCGCGTCATCAGGAGCAGTTCATATTCTGGCCAACAAACTGCTAATTTCCAAAGTCGATCTTTCATGGTAGCTATTATTTTTGTAGTAGTATTACATCAACAACAAGAATCGCTTTGACTTTTTCTATGATCCACAACTCTTCCATTGATTGGCATCTCTTTGGCGTAAGGCCCATTCTACAAGTATATTTTTCCTTAAAGGCGTTTACAGCATTCCACTTTCCATTGCTTGTGCTTTCCCGTCAAAGTATTCTCCATTTTATTTAAATTTTTGACTATTTTCCGCGTGTGGTGCCTATCCTGCCTGGCATGCACCGCCTAATGGCCGCATCCAGACAAGGCCAGAATCTGCAGGATCGGCATCAACCTTTTTGGCTCATTTGCTCATGCATCAATTTTCCTTTGAATCCAGATTTCTTTTCACTGTACCAGACAACTTGAATTTAAGCATTTATTATCATGCTAACAATCAACTCAAAATTGGGATTTCTAATCTTAAATTCATGCCTAAAACAGGTCTTTGAGACACTTTATAACATATTCTCGCTTTTCATTGCAGGTCCGGGTTCGATCCCATTAACATAAAACTTGTTAAAGTCAAGCAACTTCACAAGGACAACAAGTAACAGGTCTCGAGAGTCAAGATATCAATCCCACCGGCACCTAGAAGAGAGCTCGCCACAAAAGATTTCTACTTATTGATAAAAAGAATTCTGGTTTTTGAGAACTAAAAACAGAATGACAATCGGTGCATAGATTCAAACCTATGGAGATGAGATGTTAAAACAACCTCCTAGTTATTAACATATAAAGTTCTTTATTTTTGCAGCTCAAATACCTTTACCTGACTTAGCTTTTAAAAAACATGGTTACCCATATAAAGGAAATAACTTTCAATGCATTCACTTGAACTCCATCACAATCCCAAAACATTCAAATCCTAATAATAGCATAAATATAAAGCTACAGCGATTAACTATCTCTTATTCAAAATCAAGAAGACATAAACAACAGCCACATCAAGTTTTCATCAGGTCTCCACCCACAATCCTAACGATATAGTTAGAAAAATGAGCTGTTTTAGAAACAAAGAATCATATAACAACTAACCAAATCTCTAGTGAACTTTAACTTCTTTTTCGAACCTCATAAGCTTCCAGATATCAATTTAAATTCTCCAGAAATAAGTGCAGACAATTTAAACAAAGGCTAAGCACTTTATTGCTATAAACTTCAAAACTTAAACATAACAACTAGAGTTCATGACTTCCCACAAAAGAGAGACTACCCATATAATAGTATAAACACATGAAAAGCAATTTCACTACAGCCATGGAAATCAAAACAACCAAGTACTTAAACCCCTTGAAGGACTGCTCTTAGCTTCACTGTTCTTAGACTAAAGTCTCCTCCTCTTCAGGCCACAAGAGGTCGTGCATGACTTCCCGAATTTCCTCCTTCCAAAACTAACTACAAAATTGATATTACACTAAAACCAGAAATTAGAACTAAAAACTGGATGCTATTTATACCTCGACCCCTCTCTATTTATAATACTTTCTGTTCTAATCACAGCTCTAAATTTGGATCTCATAAGGGCTGTTATATGCTCTTCCCAACCTTTATATACTGAATGCACATGCATAACCTTCCTTCCATTGTCCTGCCTTCTAGAATTTGTGTCCATTCCTGAGTTGGGAACTGAGATATGATGTTGAGAACTGTGATTGATGGTTGCCAATTTCGTCCACCACTTTGGAAGTTTAATATAAAACCCGACGAATTAATCCCAGAATTTTCGTACATCCTCATATTCCTCCCAGGAATCTTCTAACCAAATTTGATTGAATTGGGAATGCAGCATCCTCCAGATATATGGTCTTCAAACTCAGATTTTTTTCTTCTCTTCTCAGCAGTAGTTTCCTATTTTTTGGATTCATTCAATGCCGAGAACTATTCTCTTAGAATATTCACAGATACCTTCTTTAGGTGGTTTTTCTAGACTTCTTTTCTCTCCCAAGTTTTGACTACCCTGTTAGATCCCGAATTTCGTGACTTTATGTTATGTTGAGTCGCATCGCCACCATAAAGTGTCTATTTTGCGCGGCCGCCATCGAGCGCGTAGTTCTTTTCTAAGTCACCAACCGCCATCGTAAATCGCATCGGTAATGAGACTTCTTTGGGGTGGTGCCGACATTGTTTATATCTGCCATTACCACTGCTTTGACTTTTCTATGACTTAACGAACTCCTCTTCCCAGATTTGGCATCTCTTTGGCGCGCAAGGTCCATTCGCCAAGCAGGTAGCCTGGCCAGCTTCTACGGTACATTCCAGTCTTCCCCGCTATTCTTTCGAGTTTCTTCTAGTCTTGGCATTTCTCCATTGTTTAAATTTCTTTTGACTATTTTCCCGTGGTGGCGCCCAAATGTAGGGTTTTAATTCCGCTCGGTGGCTGAACGGCAGCTTACTCCACCAAATCTTTTGCCTATTTTGCTCATTTTTGCTTCAATTTCTTGAACTGAGGATTTTCTTTTTCTACCAGGTACTAGAGACACAAAAAATACACTTGGTCATATTTGTCATTTTCATGCCAAATCAACTCCAAAATTGGGATTTCTAATCATAAATTCAAGCTTCAAAAACAAAGGTTCTGAGACACTTATCACTTACCCCCTTCACGTCAGGCAGGTCCCATGCTTTCTCTCGATCCTCTAATAATGGCCAAAACTGCTTGTTGGCATGCCCAGCAACTGCACATGGACAGCAAAGAATATAGTCTCAGTGTCTAGATATCAATCCCATGCAGACCCTGACGAGAACTCGCTTTTAAGCAAAGATTTTCACCTATCAGAAAAGAAGTGCAAAATGGGAGAGGGAGGGGAGAACCCGATACCTAAAAATAGAATTAGACTCCAGAGTAGATCACTAAACCTTTATGGAGATGAGATGTTGTGGTATCAATCCTCCTAGTTATTAATACCAAAGTTTTGATTTTTACAGCCTCAAATACCTTTTACCTTGACTTATGAGAAACACAGGTTACCACATATTGTAGAAATAATCCTTTCAATGTGACTTTGGGAACCATCAATCCAGAAACATTCAAATCCTTTGGCATATTAAATAAAAGAGCATAGATTAACCTCTCTTATTCTAAACAAGAGTTATAAAGAGTAACATCAAGTTGAACAACTAGTCTCCGTTACAACTGAACAATCTAGTTAGAAAATGAGTTGTTTTAGAAAACAAAGAATCATATAACCAACCCAAATTCAACTAAACTTACATCTTATTCAAACTCACCAGTTTCCAGATATCATCGAATTTAAATTACAAAATAAACAAGAGACACAAATTCTAAAAACAAAGGCTGCTACTCATTGCTATAAACTTCAAAACTTTAAACATATAACAACTAGGAGTTCATGATCTTCCCCAAAAAAGAGAGAGACTACTCCATGCTAACAGTATGCCATTACGTAGTGATGAATTTAATTATGAAGCCATGGAAATCAAATAAATCCAAGCACAAGAACTCTTGAAGACCGCTTTAGCTTCAACACTGATTGGTGGAAAGACTTCCTTCTTCTCCAAAAGGTAAGAGGTCTAAGATTTCTTGCTTTTCCCTCCAAACTGAATCCACAAAAACTGATATTACACTAAAACCCGGAAATTAGAACTAAAAAACTGGATGATTTTCACTGCTTCTGACTCTATTTATACTTGTTCTAATGCCTGTGATTTTTACTTGGTCTTTCCACAAGGGCTTAGCATGCCTTCCCTAAATCTTTACATAATTGAATGCAATTAATATGATAACCTTGCCAGGTGACAACCAGGGAATTGAGTTCATATCCATGGTTGGGAAACCCGAGATGGCGATGCTGAGATGTTGGATTGCATTTGCCGCCAATTGCCTCAAGTCCACCACTGAAGTTTAAAAACCCCTAAAACCCTCATCATGGAATTGGATCCAGAATTTTCGTGTAATATGATCCTCTTTTCCCTTACAGGAATTCTATCCAACAACAACGGGGAATATGCACCTCCGTGATACAGCTCCTCTAAACTCTAGATTTTTTCTTCAGTAGTTTCTTCTTTGGGATCATTCAATGCCGCAGAACTCGGTGAAAATTTTCTTAGAATATTCGGCAGGATACCTCTTTAGGCATTTAGGACTTTCTCCCAAGTTTGGGATTGATTGGTTGTTAGATCCCTAGATTTTTGCGACTTATGCTGTTGAGCTTCCAATCACACCGACAAAGTGTCTATTTTGGTTACACCTATAGAAGTTCTTTCTATATCAACAACCGCCATCGTACCAGCGAGGTAAGGAGACTTCTTTGGGGTGCAGCCATATTGTTGCAGCGACAAATAGCCACCGCTTTGACTTTTTCTAGTGATCCTTCAGGAATCCACCTTCTTTCCGCATTTGGCATCTCTTTTGGCTGCCCATTCTCGCTTTCGGGCAGGAGGTAGCTCTCTCGAAGGCTGAGTCAGCTATTCCACTTTCCATTGTCTCTTTCAGCTTCTAGTTCTTTAGAAGTTTCCATTTGTTAAATTTTTGGATCATTTTCTCCTTGCAGGCGCCAGAACGGGCAAGGGCGACTCCAGCATTTGGCGCTAGAACGGCGACGCACTTCAACCCTTTTTGGCTCATTTTCATTTTGCTTCAATTTATCTTTTGAATCCTGGTTTTCATACCTGGTACCTGCAGAGAGAAACAGACACTTCAGTTAAATTTGTCATTATGCTAACAATTAATCATAAAATTGGGATTTCAACCATAACTGAGCAAACAGCAAAAACAGTTGTTCAGACACTTATCAATATTATTCCCACTTTTCACGGTCCCGGTTTGATCCCCGAGAAGGCCAAAAACTTCTGTTTGCAGGCTCCACAGCAAATGTTCAAGGAAGACAGCAAGGCACATAGTCCTCGAAAGTCAAGATATCAATCCCACGTGAGACCTTGATGAGAACTCAGGCTTTACAAAGATTTTCACCTATTGTGAAAAGAATTTTGGTTTTTTGAGTACTAGGTAAAAAACGTAATTAGACTACTAGAGTAGATGACTAAAACCCACGGGAGGAGAGAAGTTGGGGAAAGTGTCAATCCCCCTAGTACATAATAATATGCAAAGTTCTGATTTTATAGCTCAAATACCTACCTTGATCATTTAGTTTTGAAAACATGGTTACCCATATGGCCAGAAATAACTTTCAATTTATTCTTGAACCCATCAATCCAGAAACATCTCAAACCTCAAGAGTACAAATATAAAGCTTAAAGATTAACTCTCTTATTTCAACAAGAGTTATAAATATCACACGCTTCAACTAGTTCTCCATCACAATCCTAACAATCTAGTTAGAAAAACGTATGTTTTAGAAACAAAGAACTATATAACTACCAACCCAAATTCACAAATTTAACTTATTCAAACTCACTAAGCTTCATATATCAACTAAATTAGAAAAAATAGAAGACACAAATTAAAACAGTTGGCTAAGTACTATTGCTATAAACTTCAAAACTTAAACATATAACAACTAGAGTTCATGACTTTCCCAAAAAAGAGAGATTCACTCATAAGGAAGACAGTATAAACACATGTAAGAATTTAATTAAAGCCATGGAAATCAAAATAAACTAAGAATCCCCTTAAAGGACCGCTCAGCTCACTGTTCGATTTAAGATCTCTCCCTTTCTCCTGGCAAGAGGTCGTAGTAAGACTCCTTCTCAATTTCTCTCTCCAAACCAACTACAAAACTATTACACTAAACTGTTCTGAACTACAAAATTGATGACACTCTTCTGCACTATTTATACTTGTTCATCACTTTGCCAGCCTTGTAATTTGATCTCTCACATGTGGGTTTCAGCACATGCCTTCCCAACCTCATAATTGAAATGCAACTACTTGATAACCTTCCTACCCATTGTCCGCCCCTAGAACAAAATTATCCATTCTCGGTTGGGAAACTCGAGATGTTTTGTATGTTGAGAAGTTGCATTGGATTTAAGGCCACTGCCAGTCCACCACTTGAAGTTTAAAACCTCTGCAAACCGACATGAATGGTTCCTGAATTTCTCAGAATATATCCTCTTCCTTCAGGAATTTAAGAACCAAATTGGATTGAATTGGGAATATGCACCTCCTACAGGTCTTCAAACTCATATTTTTCTCTTTCCCACAAGTAGACTCCTCTTTTTGGAACTTCACTTCTTGGATCATTCAATGGCACCAGAACCTCTATAGAAACTCTTTTCCTTTATCTCGTGGAAACCTTCCTCTAGGTGACGACTTCTTCTCCCAGTTTGGGATTGATTGGTTGTCGATCCCGGTGATTTTTCGGGTCGGCGTTGCTGAGTCGACCGCCGCTACTGACAAGTGTTCTGCTTTTGAAAGGCCGTACGCCACCGGATGAAAGTTCATTCTAAGCCAACAAACTGCCATCAAACGCCGGTAAGGAGGACTTCTTTGGCGAGCTGATATTTTGCAGTAGTATGACGTCGCGAACCGCTTTGACTTTGCGATCTTAACGACAACCTCTCTTCCGATACAGGCATCTCTTTGCATGCCGGCCCATTCTGGCTGCAGGGATGAGGTAGCGCTCTGTTTCTCCCACTCTTCTTCTGGATTGTTCATGGAAGTTTCTTTCTTCCTTTCTAGCCGTGAGTATAGGTATATTTCTCTCCATATTTAAATGATCATTTTCCCAAAGCAGGTGGCTGCATTCCAGTGGCAAAGTGGGCGCCTGCATCATATCATGGCATGCTAGGAATGGCAAGGACAAGACCAACCCTTTGTTCATTTTCAGGTTTCATTTTTTACCAATTTTATCTAGAACTCGTTTTCTTTTTCTACCTAGCACCTCGAAAGACATAAACATGAATTTCATAGCACTTGTCATTTTCATATCAATTAACTTCACAAAATGTGGATTTCTAACAGGCAACCATACCAGGTAATTGCAGTCTAAGACACTTAATCATATTCCTTTCTACCGCGGTCCCGCTGGCTTGGATCTCCTCGAGAATGGTGTCAAAACTTGTTTTGCGCTATATACAACACAAGGACAAAGAAGTAATATAGTCCTTCGAAGTCAATATCAATCCCACAGACCTTGGATGAGAACCTCCGGCTTTTTAAGCAAAGATTTTTCTACCGGATTAAAAAGAATTTTGTTCCCTTTGAGTACTTAGAAACTTAAAAACGCACTAGACTACTAGAGTAGACAGATCTAAACCATAATGAGATGAGAGAAGTTGGGGAAAGGTCAATCCCCCCAAGTATTAACATCGATGCAAAGTTCGATTTGAGAAACAACACCTTACCAGACTTAGCTTTGAAAACATGGTTACCCATATACAGAAATTACTTTCACGTGATTCCTTGGAACTCCATCAATCCAGAAACATTCAAACCCTACAAATATAAAAAGCTTAAAGATTACTAACTCTCTTATTCTCAACGAGAAAGAGTCACACGCTTTTCAACGGCGGTCTCCATCACAATCCTAGTCACCCAAGTTAGGTAAAATGAAAGTTGTTTTTAGAAAACAAAGAATCATATAACAACCTGGCACCCTCACTAAACTTAACTTCTTTCTACATTAAACTCACCAAGCTTCAGATATCAATTTAAATGGCAACAAAACAAGAGACACAAATTTAAAACAAAGGCTAAGTACTTTTATTGCTATAAACTTCAAAACTAAACATAAACAACCAGGTGCCTATGACTTCCCTCAAAGAGAGACACTCCATGCTAACAGTATAAAACACATGTAAAGAATTAATGCAGCTATGGAAATCAAAAATAAACTAAGTACAAAGAACTCCCCTTTGAAGCTGACTGCCTTTAGCTTCTTCAGCCCTGGTTTTGACTAAGATCTCCTTTTCTCTTCATAGTACAAGAGGTCGCGTAACTCCCTCGGGAATTTCTCTCCTCTCCAAACTAACTACAAAAACCGGATATTACACTAAAACCTGAAATTAGAAACCTGTTAAAACCGATGATTTTCACCGCCTCTGTTCCCCTATTTATACTTGTTCTGTTCACAGATTTCACCTACACAAGGTGGCTTCAGAGTATGCCTTCCCAACCTCATAATTGAATGCACAATTACATAGATAACCTTCCTTCCATTGTCCTTTGCTTCTGCTGGACTAAATTTGAGTCCATTCCCGAGTTGGGGAAACTCGAGATATGATACGTTGAGATGTGTTGATTGCATTTTGCCGCCACTGCCTGTCCACCACTTTGGAAGCGAAAACTCTAAAACCCAACGAATTGACCTAAATTTTCACAGAATATGATCCTCTTTTCCCAGGAACTTTCTATCCAAATTTGGAATGAATTGAATATGCACCTCCGTGATGGTCTTCAAAATTTTCCTCGATGCTTTCCGCGAGTTTTCGGGGCTCATTCAATGCCAGCGAGAACTCAGAGAAAATTTTCTAGGGAGATTGTTCGCAGGGATACCTCGCGAAGATAGGGACTTCTTCTCCCAAGTTTGGGATTGATTGGTTGTTAGACAGATTTTGGCGACTTTGCGCTTGCTGAGCTTCCATCACGCTGAGCAAAGTCTATTTTATGGTGCTACGCTTTACCGGAGCAGTTCTTTCTCAAGTCAACAACCGCCATCGTACCTGTGCCGGTGCATAAGACTTTTGAGGTGGTAGCCATATTTTAGTGTCAGAGAACTCGAATGGGCCATCGCTTTGGACTTTTCTATGATCCTTCTAACTTAACCCCTTTCCCAGACATTTGCATTTCGCTCCATTCTCATTAAGCAGGAGGTGGAGCGCCTTCCGGCCAGGGATCGCGCTTATCTCCAATTTTCCTCGGGATTGTCTTTTTCAGGTGCTTTCCTAGCTCCAGCGGTATTTCCCTCCATTTATTTAAATTTTGACTATTTTCAAGTAGAAAACATCGTGACCTATAAGGGCGCTTTAATTCCAGATTATGCTAGAATCTGGCATATGACGACCAACCTTTTTTACTCATTTTGCCTGTTTTTGTTTCATTTTATCTTTGAATCCCGGTTTTTCTACCTGGTACCGAGACATAAAACATGACTCCCCAAGAATTGTCATTTTCATACAATAATTAACTCAAAATTGGGATTTCTAATATAAATCCATGTTTGTTTCAAAACAACAAGGTCTAAGAGACTATATCATATATTCCCGCCACTGTAAGTCCCGGTTTGATCCCCGAATATGTTTCGCCAAAACTTAGTTTGTGTCTATAAACAACACAAGGACAGCAATAGGCCATAGTCTCGAAATGATATCAATCCTAATGTAGACCTGAGAGAACCTTTAGTTATAAGCAAAGATTTTTCTACTGATATTGTGAAGGAGAATTTTGGCGAGTATCAGAAACGAAAAACGTAATTAGACTACTAGAGAAAGATGACTAAACTCACGAGATGAGAAAGAAAAGTCAACTTGTTGCTATTAACATATGCAAAGTTCTGATTTTATGAAGCCAAAATACCTTACCTTGGATTCTTAGTTTTGGAAAACATGGTTACCCATATACGAAATAACTTTCACTTATTCTTAACTCATCACAAATCCGTAAAACATTCAAAACCCATAAGAGCATAAATATAAAGCTAAAGATTAACTCTCTCTATTTCAGAGTTATAAAGAGTCACATCGCTTCAACTATATTCCATCACAACCGAACAATTCCAGTTAGAAAACGAAGTTGTTTTAGAAACAAAGAATCATATAACTAACCCAAATTCATTACAACTTCAGAATCTCTATTCAAACTCATCAAGCTTCATATATATCACCCAATTAAAAACAAGACACAAATTAAACAAAGCATATACTTACGTTATAAACTTCAAACTTAAACATATAACAACTAGAGTTCAAGTGACTTCCCCAAAAAGAGAGACTACTCCATGCTAAATGAGTAAACATTATGTAAAGAATTTAATTACAGCCATGAAATCAAAATAAACTATACAAGAACCCCTTTGAAAGATCACAGGCTTCCACATCATGAGCCTGACCAAGATCTCTCCTTCCAAGTACAAGAGGTCGCAGTAACTCCTCTCGAATTTCTCCCTCCAGTCCAACTACAAAACCGGATATTACACTACAAGTCCTGAAATTAGAACTAAAAACTGATGATTTCACTGACCCCTATTTATACTTCTGTTCTAATCGCCTGTGATTTCAAATTTGGTCTCTGACAAGGCTTGTAGTATGCCTTCCCACTATATACTGAATGCAATTACATGATAAATCTTCCTTCTGTTCCGCCTAGTGAACGCAATTTGAGTCCATTCTGAGTTGGGAAACTGATGATGTTACGTTGTATTGGATTTGCTGCCAATTTCTTGCTTAGTCCACCACTTTGGAAGTTTAAACCTAAAACCTCGACTTGAATGGACCTTGAATTTTCGTGACATGATCCTCTTTTCCAGAATCTTCACCAATAAATTTGAAGATTGAATTAATATGCACCTTACATATGTATCTTCTTCAAAACTCATATTTTTCTTCTTCCCATGAGAGTTTCCCTTCTTTTTTGGAACTTCACTTCTGATCATTCAATGCACCAGAACTCGAGAAACTTTCCTTAGAATATCTGTGGGAAACCTTCCAGGCATTTAGACTTCTTTCTCCCTAGCTTGGGATTGATTGGTCAGATCCCCGAGATTTTTCGACTTATGTTGTCAGTCCTTGTGCGGCCGTACATCGAGTATGAGTTCATTCGTCATAATAAACTGCCATCAAATCGTACCGGTGCAGGAGACTTTTGAAATATATTTGCAGAGTAGTGGCGATCGTCACAACTTTATGACTTTTCTATGATCCTCAGAACGAATAACTCTCTTTCCGTGATTTGGCATCTCTTTACGGCTACCCATTCTGTCGGAGGAGGTAGCCTCTCAAGCGCTGTCGTATTATTCCACTTTCCTGATTGTCTTCGCGAAGCTTTCAGTCAAGTAGGTATTTCCATTTATTTGTTAAATTTTTGACTATTTTCCTGGTGGTGGCGCCAGACCGCCCGCTGGCTGTAATCATTCAATGGCGCCAGATCGACAAAGTATTTAACCGGTGATCAAACACCAACCCTTTTTGGCTCATTTTGCTCATTTTTATCAATTTCTTTGAATCCAGATTTTTTTCACCGGTACCGGTGACATTAAAACTTGAATTGAGTTATATTTGTCATTTTCATGCTAACAATCAACTCAAAATTTCTAATCTTTGCCCAAAATATGTCTTGGTGACACTTATAAACATATTCCCCGCCTTTCACCCTAAGTCTTGTCCCGTTTCATCCCCAATGCATGAGAAAAACTTGTTGGGTGTCTAGCAACTTCACAAGGACAACAAGTAATAGCAACTCAGAGTCAAGATATCAATAATCCCCACCGGTGACCTAGAAGAGAGCTCGGCTTTAAGCAAAGATTTTTCTACTTATTGATGAAAAGAATTTGCTTTTGGAGAACTACAAACTAAAAAACAGAATTAGACAACCAGGTGTAGATGACTAAAACCTTATGGAGATGAGATGGGGGAAATGTGTCAATCCCTCCTAGTTATTAACATGCAAAGTTCTTTATTTTATAGCTCAAATACCTTTTACCTTGACTTAGCTTTTGAAACATGCTACCCATATAAAGGAAATAACTTTCAATGTATTCATTGAACCCATCACAATCCGAAACATTCAAACTTAATAGCATAAATATAAAAGCTTATGATTAACTATCTTTTTATTCAACAAGAGTTATAAACAACATCGCCAACTGGTCTCCATCAATAACCAGAATCCATAGTTAGAAAAATGAGTTGTTTTAGAAAAACAAAGAATCATATAACTAACCCAAATTCTAGTGAACTTTTAACTTTTTTCAACCCTCGATAAGCTTCAGGATATCAATTTAAATTAGAAATAAGGACAAATTTAAAACAAAAAGCTTAGCACTTTATTGCTATAAACTTCAAAACTTTAAACACAGAACAACTAGGAGTTCATGACTTCCCCAAGAAAGAGAGACTATTCTCCATGCTAAATAAAGATAAAAATATGAAAGAATTTAATTACAGCCAATGGAAATCAAAAATAAACTATGTAATAAACCCCTTGAAGGACAGCCTTTAGCTTCCACTGAGCCTTGACTAAAATCTCCTCCTCTCTCTCCAAAGTGCCAAGAGCTCTGCAAGACTCCTTGAATTTCTTCCCTCTCCAAACTAACTAAAAAAACTGGATATTACACTAAAACCTGAAATTAGAACTAAAACTGCATGATTTGCACCCGCTTCTGGACTCTATTTATACTTGTTCTAGGCCTAACGCCTGTGTAATTTGATCTCTGATAAGGGGGTTTGAAGTATGCCTTCCCAACCCTTATAATTGAATGCAATTACATGATAACCTTTTCCATATCATTGTCCTTGGCTCAGGAACTAAATTTGAGAACATTCTGAGCTGGGAAACTCGACAAGATGTTGAGAAGTTGGGATTGTGCATTTGCTGCCACTGTTTTGGTCCACCACTATGGAAGTTTAAACCTAAAACCCAACTTGAATTGGACCTGAATTTTCGTACATGATCCTCATCTCCCCTGTGAATCTTCTGTCCAAATTTGGATTGAATTGGGAATATGCACCTCCATATGGTCTTTAAACTCGATTTTTGCCTACAATAGTTTCCTTCTTTTTCTAACTTCACTTATTGATCATTCAATGCACCTAGAACTGAGAAAATTTCCTTTATAATATTCTTGGATACCTTCCTTAGGTATTTTGTACTTCTTATATCCAAGTTTGCATTGATTGGCTGTCGATCCCGAGATTTTTGCTTTTTGTTGGTGAGAGCCACCGCGACCGAGACAAAGTGTCTATTTTGGTGCGCTCGCCACGAGAGCAGAGTTCTTTCTAAGTCAACAACCGCCATCGTAAATCGCAAGCAATGGTGTTATGAGATCTCTTTTATGGTAAAGGCCATATATTTTTGTAGGTAGGTGGCGCCACAGTCACCGCTTTTGACTTTTCTTTATGATCCAACTCTTCCATGAGATTTGCATCTCTTTAGCGTCTATCTCGTCAGGCAGGTAGCCTCAAGGGTCGCGGCTATTCCACTTTCCATTGTCTTCGGAAGCTTTCCTAGTCGCCTCTGGCCTCCATTTATTTAAATTTTTTGACTATTTTCCTGTGGTGGCTTAGAATGGTTCAATGGCTTGGGACGGCTCGCTGGCCCAGAATGGTTCAGTGGCCTACTGAATTGCTTCGAATGCACCAAAATCGGTATCATTAACGTAACCCTTTTTACAATATTTTGCACATTTTGTCATAATTTGTCTTGAATCCAGAATTTTTTTCTACCAGGGTACCGAGGTGACACAAAAACATGAATTTGAGTTATATTTGTCATATTCATGCTAACAATCAACTCAAAATTGGGATTTCAATCATAAATTCATGCCTAAAAATAGTGTCTTTGAGACACTTATAACATATTTTCGCCTTTTCACGGTGGGTGTCCTGGGTTCGATCCTCACAATGGCTTCAAAACTTGTTGGTGTTCAGCAACCGCACAAGGACAGCAAGTAATATAGTCTCTCGAGAGTCAAGATTTCAACTTCACAGACCAGACACAGAACTCGCTTTAAGTAAAAGATTTTCTACCGATTGTGAAAAGAATTTTGGTTTTTGAACTAGGAAACGAAAAATAGAATTAGACTACTGGGAGTAGATGACTAAAACTCATGAGATGAGATGTTGGGGAAAAGTGTCAATCCCTCCTAGTTAAACATGCAAAGTTCAGATTTTTATCAGCTTCAAGTACCTTTTACCTCGATGTTAGCTTTGAAAAACATGGTTACCCATATACAGGAAATGACTTTCAAATATTCTTGAACTCCATCACAACTGGAAACATTCAAATCCTAGGTGCATAAATATAAAGCTTTTGCAAGATTAACTCTTATTTAGAACAAGATCATAAACAAATACATCGCTTAACTTTGTTCCAAATACAATCCAGAACGATCTAGTTAGAAAAGAAGTTGTTTTAAAAAAAAGAATCATATAACTAACCTAATTTCTACTGAAGTTTAACTTCTATTCAACCTCGATATGCTTCCATATATCAATTTAAATTAGAAATAAGCAGTAGAGACAATAAATTCTAAAACAAAGGCTAAGTACTTTATTGCTATAAACCAAAACTTAAACATATAACAACTAGGAATTCAAGGACTTCCCACAAAAAAGAGAGAGACTACTCCATGCTAATATATAAATACTTGAAAAGAATTTAATTACAGCCAGGAAAATCAAAATAAACTAAGTAAATGTAAAACCCCTTGGAAGAACTTCCTTTAGCCTCAATTGAGTCTTGACTAAAAATCTCCCTCTCCAAAGTGCCAATAGGTCAGGAAGACCCTCCGGAATTTTTCTCCTCTCCAACAACTAAAAAACTTGATTACACTAAAACCCTGGAATTTAGAACTAAAACCGATGATTTTAAAATTTCCCGCTTCTGACCCTATTTATACTTGTTCCCATGTGCCTTGTAATTTGATCTCTCACATGTTTGAAGTATGCCTTCCCAACCTCATAATTGAATGCAACTACTTGATAACCTTCCTTCCATTGTCCATGCCTTGTGAACTTAAATTTTGAGTCCATTCTGAGTTGGGAAACTCGAGATAATGATGTTGAGAAGTTGCATTTTGGATTTGCTTTCGCCAATTCTCATTAGTCCACACTTTGGAAGTTTAAAACCTAAAACCTAATTTGAATTGACCTCAATTTAGTAATATGATCCTCTTTTCTCCCCAGAAATCTTCAGTCCAAATGGATTGAATTGGGAATATGCACCTCCATATATGGTCTTCAAACTCATATTTTTTCTTCTCGATTTAGTTTCTTTTTTGGAACCACTTTTTGGATTGGTCTAATGCACCTAGAAATGGTGAAACTTTCCTTAGAATATTCGTGGGAAACCTTCCTTAGCTTGTACCTTCCCTCAGTTTGGGATTGCTGTCGAATCCTAGATTTTTTCGACTTTATATGTTATTCAAATGACCGAGCGGAAAGTGTCTGCTTTGGTATGGCCGTACACCGGAGCGTAGTTCATTCGCTTCCAACAACATCTCCGTGCCGAGGCGGGAGACTTTGGCGGAAGCCGAGAAGAAGCGATCAGCCGCGAATCGCTATGTTATCCTTTCTATGATCCGTGAATCCACAAACTCCTCTTTCCGCATTTGGCATCTCTCTTTTACGCCACCATTCACGTTGTGATGAGGTAGCCTCTAAAGGCGCTGGCTGCCATTCCACTTTCCTCTATGATTGTCTTCTGGCTTTTTCTCTCAGTCAAGTAGTTAAATTTTGACTATTTCCTGTATGCCAGACCTGCTCAAGGGATGACCTGCTCAATGCTGCATTCCACATTGCTGCCAGAATCGGTGTGATCGCACCAACCCTTTTGGCTCATTTTGCTCATTTTGCATCAATTTCTTTTGAATCCAAATTTTCTTTTTTTTTCTACCAAAATTGAGACACAAAACTTGAATTTGAGTTATATTTGTCATTTTCTATGCTAACAATCAAATCAAAAAATTGGGATTTCTAATCTTAAATTCATGCCCAAAACAAGGTCTTTGAGACACTTATAACATATATTCCCCGCTTTTCACCCTGTCCTGGGTTCGATCCCTAATAATGGCTAAAAACTGGCAAACTGGGTGTCTAGCAACCTATCAAGGACAAAGTAATATAGTCTCGAGTCAAGATATCAATCCCAATCAGACCTAGAAGAGAGCTCAGCTTAAGAAGATTTCTACTATTGGATAAAAAGAATTTTGGTTTTGAGAACTACAAAAACAAAACAGAATTAGACAACCGGGTGTAGATGACTAAACCTTATGGAGATGATATTAGAAATGTGTCAACCTCCTAGTTATTAACATGCAAAGTTCTTATTTTATAGCTCAAATACCTTTACCTTGGATCTTAACTTTTGAAAACATGGTTACCATATACAAGAAAAAAACTTTCACGCTTTTGAACCCATCACAAAAACATTCAAATCCTAAGACCATAAATATAAAGCTTTAAAGATTAACTATCTCTTATTCAACAAGAGTTATAAACAAATACATCGCCAACTAGTCTCCATCACAATCCAGAACCATATAGTTAGGAAAATGAGTTGTTTTAGAAAACAAAAGAAACATATAACTAACCCAAAATTCTGAAACTTTAACTTCATTCGATTCTATAAGCTCTCTCAAGCATCAATTTAAATTAGAAATAAGCAGAGATTACAAATTTAAAACAAAAGCTTAGTTCTTTATTGCTATAAACTTCAAAACTTAAACACAGAACAACTAGGGAGTACATGACTTCCCCAAGAAAAGAGAGACTACCCATGCTAACAGTATAAACACATGAAAAAGAATTTAATTACAGCCACCTTAAATCAAAATAAACATGTAATGTAAAACCCCTTGAAGGACACAGCCTTAGCTTCCACTGAGCCTTGACTAAAATCCCTCCTCCAGTGCCAAGAGCTCGTGCAAGACTCACTTTGGAATTTCTCCTCTCCAAACTAACTACAAAAACTGGATATTACCATAAAACCTGGAAATTAGAACCAAAAACTGATGATTCAAGACTCTGGACCCTATTTATAATTTCTTGTTCTACTGCCCAGGCCTGTAATTTGATCTCGATAAGGGGTTGAAGTATGCCTTCCAACTCATAATTGAATGCAATTACATGATAACCTTACTTCCATTGTCCCAGGCTTGTGAACTAAATTTGAGTCCATTCTGAGTTGGGAACCTCAGATAAGATGTTGAGAAGTTGGATTGCATTTGCTGCCAATTTCTGCTCGGGTCCTCCTATGGAAGTTTAAAAACTCTAAAAAACTCACTGAATTGGACCTGAATTTCCGTAATATGATCCTCTATCTCCCCAGGAATCTTCTCATTCCAAATTTGGATTGAATTGGGAATATGCACCTCCGATATGGTCTTTTAAAACTCAGATTTTTCTTCTCCTTTCTCTTACAATAGTTTCTTTTTTTTAAATTTTATTGATCATTCAATGCACCTAGAACCTCGGAAAATTTCCTTATAATATCTTGGGATACCTTCCCAGGGGCATTTAGGACTTTTCTCCCAAAGTTTGGCATTGATTGATGGTCGTGATCCCAGATTTTTAGCGACTTTATGTTAGTGAGCCAGACCGCGCCGCATAAAGCAGTCTATTGGGGAAAGGGGTCGCACCGAGCAGAGAGTTCTTTCAAGTCAACAAACCGCCATCAAATCGCATGAAGGGAGGGTTCTGGCGCGGCAACATATACAGGTAAGAGTAGTGGCCGATAGCGCCACCGCTTTTGACTTTTCTAAGATCCATTTAACGGCCAACTCCTTCCGTGATTTGGCATCTCTTTACGCCGCCCATTCACTGCGGTGGTGAGGTAGCCTTCACATCAAGCGCCTGCCGGCCCGCCTCGATACTTTTCACAAGGAAGCTTTCTGCTGTTCGTCTGATTTTATTTAAATTTTGACTATTTTCCCAGGTGGTGGCTGCCAGAATCGCCTGGCAATGGGCGCCCATTCCAGCTCTGGGCATCAGTTCAGTTCGGCTTTAATCGTCTGGTGCCAGAACGGCTCGCTGGCGCTTCAAAATCATATTACACAAACCCCTTTTGGCACATTTTGCACATTTTTGTTTTCCAATTTGTCTTTAAATCCAGAATTTTTTTCTACCATGGTTCTCGGAGACACAAAACATGAATTTGAGTATTTATCATATTCATGCTAACAATCAACCAAAATTGGGAGCTTTTAATCAAAATCATGCCTAAAATAGTGTCCTTTGAGACACTTATAAAATATTTTCACTCAATGGCCCGGGTTCTATCCCCTCAACGGCCAAAACTGTTGGTGTCTAGCAGAATCGTGAAAGGACAGCAAAGCAATATGGGCCTCAGAGTCAAGATTTCAATGCTCACGAGACCATGATCAACTCTCAAGAAGAAAAGATTTTTCTACCGATAGCAGAAAAGAATTTGGCTTTTTGAGAACAAGAAACTAAAACAGAATTAGACTAATGGAGTAGATGACTAAAGCTAATGGTAGATGATAGAAAAGGTCAATCCTTCAGTATTAACATGCAAATTGTTTTATCCCAAGACTTTTTAGCTTGACGAAAACACGGTTACCCATATACAGGAATGCCTTTCACATATTCTTTGAACTCCATCAACCTAAACATTCAAATCCTAGGCGAGATAAATATAAAAGCTAAGATTAACTCTTTATTTAGAACAAGATCATAAACAACACATCGCTTTTCAACTTGTTCCAACAATAATCAGAACGATCCAGTTGTAGAAAAGTTTTAGGAAAAAAAGAATCATATAACTAACCTAATCTCACTGAAGTTTAACTTCTATTCGAACCCATATGCTTCCATATATCAATTTCTAAATTAGAAATAAGCAAGAGACACAAAATTCTAAACAAAGGCTAGTACTTTATTGCTATAAACTTTTCAAACTTTTAAACATATAACAACTAGAATTCCACTTTCCCACAAAAAGAGAGACTACTCCATGCTAATAATATAAAATACTTGAAAGAATTTAATTACAGCCAGGAAAATCAAAATAAACTAAGTACGTAAACCCCTTGAAGAACTTCCTAGCCTCAATTGAGTCTTGACTAAAATCTCCTCTCTCTCCAAAGTGCCAATAGGTCGGAAGACTCCTCTGGAATTTTTTCTCCCTCTCCAAACTAACTACAAAAACTTGATTACACTAAAAACCCAAATTTAGAACTAAAAATGATGATTTGCACTTTCTCTTAATATTATTTATACTTGTCTCCCACGCCTGTGCCTTGTAATTTGATCTCTCACATGGGGTTTGAAGTATGCCTTCCCAACCCTCAAATTGAATGCAAACTACTTGATAACCTTCCTTCCATTGTCCATATGCCTTGTGAACCAAATTTGAGTCCATTCTGAGTTGGGAAACTCAGGAGATACCGAGAAGTTGTATTGCATTTGCTGAGAATTTCTGCTTTGGGTCCACCCACTTTGGAAGTTTAAAACTCTAAAAACCCACTTGAATTGACCTGAATTTTGTAGATCCTCTATCTCCCCATGTATCTTTCTATCCCAATTTGGATTAAATTGGGCATATGCTCTTCCAGATATGGTTCTTCAAACTCAAATTTTTATTCCCTTTCCTCAAGTGCTAGCTTCATCTTTTTGGAACTTCACTTTGATCATTCAATGAACCCAGAATGCAATAAAATATCCTTGAATATCTGTGGATACCTTCCTTTGTGTTTAGGACTTCTTCTCCCAATTTTGGGGATTGATTGGTTGTCGATCCCAGATTTTTGCGACTTCATGCTGAGAGTCTAATCGGGCGCCGATAAACCGCTCATGAAAGCACACCGAGCGTGAAGTTCGCTTTGCCGTAAGGAGAATAAAGCATCAAATCGCTCTGCAAGGGAGACTTCGCGGTGTTTATGAGCTTAGTGGCAATAAATACACCGGCGACTTTATGATTATTCTCTTCACAATGGCAACTCTTCCGTAGATTTTGCATCTTCTTTACGCCACCCATTCTCGCTTATAGAGGGAGCCTGGCGCCGGGCTGTATATTCCACTTTTCCAATTGTCTTGAAGTTTTTCTAGCCAGCTCTATTTCCATGAGAATTTTGACTATTTTCTCCTGCGCATTACACCGGTGGTGGCGCCAGAACGGTGGTATGCCAGAATCGGGGCTACGTGACCTGCGCTGGTGTTTTAATCTGCAAATGCGACCAACCCTTTTGGCAAATTTTGCTCGCTTTAAGCCTACTTTGAAACCATTTTTCTACCAAAATTGAAGAAATGAAAACATGAATTTGAGTTATATTAGTCATTTCATACACAACAATAAACTCAAAAATTGGGATTTCTAATCATAAATTCATGCCTGTTTAGTCTGAGACACTTATCACATATTCCGGCTTTCACACGGGTGTCCCGGTTCGATCCCCCTTTAGAATGGCCAAAAACTTGTTGCGTCTAGCAACGCATTACCGTTATGGCAAGTAATATAGTCTCAGAGTCAAGATATCGATCCCACAGAGACCTTGATCGAAACTCAGTTTAAAGCAAAGATTTTTCACGATTGAGAAAAAGAAATTTTTTAGAACTGAAACAAAAAACAAAATTAGACTAGTGGAGTAGATGACTAGACCTTATGGAGGTGAGATGTTGGGGAAAAGTGTCAATCCCTCCTAGTTATTAACATGGCAAAGTTCTGATTTTTTGTAGCTCAAGTACCACACCTTGACTTACATTTTAAAACTTGATACCCCTATACAGGAATAACTTTCACCTATTCTTTGAAATCCAACACAATCCAAAAACATTCAAATCCTAGCTGCATAAATATAAAAGCTTAAAGATTAACTCTCTTTATATTCAAAACAAGAGTTATAAACAAATACTTCGCCAACTAGTTCCATCACAATTCTAACCATCTAGAAAAATGAGTTGTTTTAAAAAACTAAGAATCATATAACTAAACCCAAATCTCTACTGAACTTTAATCCTTATTCAACCTCTATAAGCTTCTAGATATCAATTTAAATTAGAAATAAAGCAAGAGACACAAATAAAACAAAGGCTATAATTTACTGCCGCTTCAAACTTAAACATATAACAAATCTAGTTCATTTCCCAAAAAGAGAGACTACTACCCATGCTAACAAAAGATAAACATTCTGAAAAGAATTTAATTACAGCCATGGAAATCAAAATAAATCCAAGTACAAAGAACCCCTTGAAGGACTCGGGCCTTTTAGCTTCAATGGGCCTTGACTAAAATCTCCTCCTCCAAAGTGCCAAGTGGTCATGCAGACTCCCCTGGAATTTCACCTTCCAAACTAAATACAAAAACTTGATATTACACTCAAAACCTGAATTTTGAACTAAAAACTGATGATTTGCACTCGCCTGACCCCTATTTATACTTGTTCTATAATAAATGCCTTGTAATTTGATCTCTCAATTGGTATAGAAGCCTTTCCAAACCTCATAATTTGAAGGCAATTACCTGATAACCTTCCTTCCATTGTCCTTACTACCTTTAGAACCTAAATTTGAGTCCATTCTGAGTTGGAAAACTCGAGATAAGATGTTGGGAAGTTGATGATTACATTTGCTGCCAATTTCTGCTTTGGGTCCACCATCTTGGAAGTTTAAAACCTAAAAAACCCGACTCTGAATTGACCTGAATTTTCGTAATATGATCCTCATTTCTCCCAGGAATCTTCTTCAGTCCAAATTTGATCATTGGGAATATGCACCCAGATATGGTCTTCTCAAACTTCTACCTTTCCTCGACAAGAGGTTTCTTTTTTGAACTTCACTTCTTGATCATTCAATGCACCTAGAACTGAGAAACTTTCCTTAGAATATTCGTGGAAACCTTCCTTAGGCATTTAGGACTTCTTTCTCTCAAGTTTGGGATTGATTGCTGCCGTGATCCCAAGATTTTATGACTTTGCGCTTGTTGAGCTCAATTTGTTATAAACAAACGTTATTTTAGGTGCGGTCGCCAATCGGAGCAGAGTTCTTTCTGTAAGTCAGCAAAACAGCCATCGTGAATCGTGATCAGAGTTAGGAGACCCTTGGCATGGCAAGGTTATATTTTGATAGAAGGCGCTGACAAATACCAATTTTTAGACTTTTATATGATCCTCAAACGGCAACTCCTCTTAATGTATTTGCATCTTTGGCCCATTCCCCATTCTCGTAGGTGAGGGAGCGCCTTCAATCTGGCACGGTCGCTATTCCACCCTCCCCTGATTGTCCTCTTCGCTTTCCCAGTCAGATTTCATTTTATTAGAATTTTTGACTATTTTGCCGTGTGGTGGCAATAAGAACGTGCGTAATGGCTAAGAATCGGTGCGCGCTTGGCGCAAGAATCTGCAAGCAGAAATTATCTCCAGGCGGTCGCGACCAACCCTTTTTGCCTATTTTTGCTCATTTTTGCTTCTATTTTGAATCCAGATTTTTTTTCACGAGGTACCGGAGACAAAAACATGAATTTGAGTTATATTTGTCAATTTCATGCTAATAATAAACTCAAATTGGTATTTCAAATCATAAATTATTTCCCAAAATTCTTTGAGACACTTATCACATATTCTTTTCACGGTGTCCTGGTTCATCCTCGACAATGCCTAAAACTTGTTGGTGTCTAGCAATTGTATCAAGGTCAGCAAATAACATAGTCTCGAGAGTCAAGATATCGATCCCACGAGACCTGATCAGAACCGTTTTAGCAAAGATTTTTTCCGGCATGAGAAAAAGAATTTTGGTTTTTTAGAACCGGAAATGAAAAAACAGAATTATTCTAGTGGAGAAGATGACTAGACCTTATGGAGGTGAGATGTTGGGAAAAGTGTCAATCCCTCCTAGTTGCTAAACATTCAAAGTTCTTATTTTTGTAGCTCAAAATTCCTTTACCTTGGACTTAGCTTTTGAAAACTTGGTTACCCTATACAGAAATAACTTTCACCTATTCTTTTGAAATCCATCAAATCCGTAAAACATTCAAATCCTAGTCACATAAATATAAAACTTAAAGATTAACTCTTTTCTTATTCGCATTAAAGTCTCCATCACAACCGAACGACCTAGTTAGCAAAATGAGTTGTTTAGAAACTAAGAATCATATAACCAACCCAAATCTCCCACTGAACTTTAACTTCTATTCGAACCCTCGATAAGCTTCAGATATCAATTTAAATTGTATGCAAGAATACAATAAATTTAAAACAAAGGCAAAGTACTTTGTTGCTATAAAACTTCAAAACATAAACATATAACAACTAGAGTTCATGACTTCCCCAAGAAGAGAGACTACTCCATGCAAAAATTATAAACATGAAAAGAATTTAATACAGCCATGAAATCAAAATAAACTTACAAACGTCCTTTGAACTTTTAGCCTTCAATTGAGCCTTGACTAAAATCTCTCCCTTCTCCAGGGTAAGCAAGAGGTCGCAAGACTCCTCCTGAATTTCTCTCCTCCAAACCTACTTCACATAAACTTGATATTACACTAAAACCTGAATTTAGAACCCAAAATGATTTGCACTCGCCTCTGACCCCTATTTAGACTTGTTCTACTGTTCTGGCCTTGTAATTTGATTCCTGGGTTTAAAGTATGCCTTCCCAACCTCATATAATTCAATGAAACTACTTGATAACCTTCCTTCCATTGTCCCTGCTTCTGTGAAATCCAAATTTGAGTCCATTCTAAGTTTGGAAACCGTGATACCATGCTGAGAAGTGCCATTTTCGCTTTTGGGTCCACCACAATCGTGGAAGTTTAAAACTCTAAAACCCTCGAATTTGAAATGACCTGAATATTCAAAGTAATATGATCCTCTATCTCCCAGGAATCTTCTATCCCAATTTGGGTTGAATTGGGCATATCTTTTTGACATGGCCTTCAAACTCAAATTTTATTCCCTCTTCTGGCAGCAGCTTCTTTGGGACTTCACTTTGATCATTCAATGCACCTACAACTCGAAACGCTCCTTAGAATATTTGTGAGACCTTCCTTAGGCATACTTAGGGACTTTTCCCAAGTTTGGGATTGATTGTTGTCGATCCCAAGATTTTTGTGACTTTGGCGCTGTTGAGTTGACTACTGAGCAAACAAATTGGTTTGGTCACACACCCAGCGGAGCAAAGTTCTTTCTAAGTCAGCAAATAGCCAATTTAAATCGCAAGCCGAAAGTAAGGAGACTTTTTGGCATGGCGACACTATTTTTTGATGTAGTAGTGGCGCACGCCCCTTAGACTTTTATGACGATCAAACCAAACTTTCTTTTCCCGATTTGGTACTTTGGCGCCCATTCTGTCGGGCAGGAGTGCCTTCAAGGCACTACCGGGCTATTCCACTTTCCCCGTCTTTGAAGCTTTCAGACGCCGGGTATTTCCATTTATTGTAGGAATTTTGACTATTTTCCGTAGCAGGGCGCGAAGAGAATCCGTTGGCAAGGGTTTTAATCAAGACGGCATGCTTTAACTTGCAGCGGGTCGCACTAACCCTTTTTTCGCTATTTTACCATTTTGCTTCAATTCTCTTTGAATCCAGATTTTTTTTCTACCAGGTACATGAGACAAAAATGAATTTGAGTTCATTTGTATTATTTCATATGCTAACAATAAACTCAAAATTGGCATTTAAATCATAAATTCATGCCTAAAATAAGGTCTTTGAGACACTTAACATATTCCCCGCTACGCGGGTTTGGTTTGATCCCTAATAATGGCACAAAAACTTGTTTAGTGTCCTAGCAACCGCATTGTCAGGGGGTCAAGTAATATAGTCTCGAGTCAAGATATCATCCCACGGGGAGACCTTTATCGAATCGAAAGCAAAGATTTTTCTCACACCATTGAGAAAAAAGAATTTTCGTTTTTAGACTGAAATGAAAAAAAAATTAGACTAGTGGGAGTAGATGACAGACCTTATGGAGGTGAGATGTTAGGGAAAAGGTGTCAATCCTCCTAAGTTAACATGCAAAGTTCTTATTTTGTAGCTTCAAGCACCTTACCTGACTTAGCTTTTGAAAAACTTTGGTTACCATATTAGGTATTAACTTTCACCTATTCTTTGAAATCTATCACAATCCAGAAACATTCAAACCCTAGCTGCATAAATAAAAAATCTTTAAAATTAACTCTTTTTCGTAACAAGAGTTAAAAGAGTCACATCGCCAACTAGTTCCATCACAACTGGAACGACGAAGAAAATGAGTTGTTTTAGAAAACAAAGAACCATATAACTAACCCAAATCTCTACTGAACTTTAACTTCTCTTATTCGGAACCCTTGGATTAGCTTTTAGATATCAATTTAAATTAGAAATAAGCAAGAGACACAAATTCCAAAAAAAAGGCTAAGTACTTTTATTATTATAAACTTCAAAACTTAAACATATAACAACTAGGGAGTTCATGGACTTCCCAAAAAAGAGAGATTACCTATATGCTAACTGTATAAACACATGAAAAGAATTTAATTACAGCCATTCAAAAATAAACCAAGTACAGTAAGCCCCTTGAAGGGACCTGCCTTTTAGCATCAATTGAGCCCTTGACTTAAATCTCCTCCTCCAAGTGCCAAGAGGTCGTCGCAGGACCTCCTATGGAATTTCTCCTCTCCAAACTAACTACAAAAAAACTGATATTACACTCAAAACCTGAAATTAGAACTAAAAAACTGATGATTTGCACCTTCTAATTTCTATTTATACTTGTTTCTACTGCCCAAGCTTCCTTGTAATTTGATTCTACCAAAGGTTATGAGTATGCCTCCCAACCTCATAATTGAATGCAAATATAGATCACCTTTCCTTCCATTGTCCTTATTTCTAGAGAACGAAATTTGAGTCCATTCTGAGTTGGGAACCAGAGATATGATGTCGGAAGTTGGATTGCATTTGCCCAATTTCTGCTTTGGGTCCACCACTTTGGAAAAAACTCTAAAACCCCACTTGAATTGGACCTTGCATTGCAATATGATTCTCTATCTCCCCAGGAATCTTCTATCCAAATTTGACTGGAATTTAATATGCACCTCCAGATATGGCCTTCTCAAAACTCAGATCTTATTCTTCTCGCAGCGCTTCCTTTTTTGAACTTCACTTGGATCATTCAATGCACCTAGAACTCGAAAAACCTTTAGAATATCTGTGGAGACCTTCCTAGGCATTTAGACTTCTTTCTCCCCAAGCTTGGGATTGATTGCTGTCGATCCCAAGATTTTTAGCTAATTTTGTGTTGCTGAGTTGACCGTGTCGATAAACAGCGTCTGTTTTGCGTGGTCGCCACCGGAGCAGAGTTCTTTCAAAGCAGCAAACAGCCATCGAATCGCAAGCCAGTATGAGATTCTTTGGCATGGCAGAGCCATATTTTGATGTAGTAGTGGCGCCGACGACCACTCCTTAGACTTTTATATGATCCTCAAAATCCAAACTCCTTTCCGCATTTGGCATCTCTTTGGCGCCGTCTAACGGTCAGTGTGTGAGGGGAGCTTCCATAAGCACCTGTGAGAGGTGCGCCCCACTTTCCCTGTCTTTGAAGCTTCAGCCAGTATAGTATTTCCTCCATTTATTGGGAATTTTTGACTATTTTCCCTGGCAGGTGGCTAAGACCTGGCAAAGGGCACCAGAATTCCGCAGACGATGCATAGCCAGAATTCATATAAGGCTCGCGACCAACCCTTTTCGCCATTTTGTGTTATTAGGTTTCATTTCTAGAATCAGATTTTTCACCGGGCTACTGAGACAAAATAGAATTTGAGTTATATTTGTCATTTTCATGCTAACAATAAACACAAAATTGGGATTTCTACTCATAAATTCATGCCTAAAACAAAGGTCTTTGAGACACTTACGTTCCCCGCCTTTCACACCTAAGTGTCCTGGGTTCGATCCTCATTAATGGCACCAAAAACTTGTTGGGTGTCTAGTACAAACCACGCCCAACACGTCCCCATGGTCATAATGATCCCATAGAGGCCTTTGAGAGAACCGTTTTAAGCAAAGATTTTCACCCATTGTGAAAGAATTTGGTTTTAGAGCACTAGAAACTTAAAAACAGAATTAGACTAATCGGAGTAGATGACTAGACCTTTTATGGAGGTGAGATGTTGGAAAAGTGTCAATCCCTCCTAGTTATTAACATGCAAATTTTGATTTTTCAGGGAGCTCTCAAGTACCTTTAGCTTGATTTAGCTTTTCAAAACATGGTTACCCATACAGGGAAATAACTTTCACCTATTCTTGAAATCCATCACAAGTGTTATAAAGAGTCACATCGCTTTCAACTAGTCTCCATCAACCGGAACAATCTAGTTAAAATGAGTTGTTTTAGAAAACAAAGAACCATATAACTAACCCAAATCTCTACTGAACTTTAACTTCTATTCGAACTTTGATTAGCTTTAGATATCAATTTAAATTAGAAATAAGCAGTAGACACAAATTTAAAACAAAGGCTAAGTACTTTATTATTATAAAACTTCAAAACTTAAAACATATAACAACTAGGGTTCATGACTTCCCAAAAAAGAGATTTGCTATGCTAACTGTATAAACACATGAAAAGAAATTTAATACAGCCATGAATTCAAAAATAAATTGGCACAGAAGCCCCTGAAGGACTGCCTTTAGCATCAATTGAGCCTTGACTTAAATCTCCTCCTCTCTCCTATGCCAAGAGGTCGCAAGTATGACTCCCATGGAATTTTCTCCAAACTAACTACAAAAACTGATACACTAAACCTGAAATTAGAACTAAAAACGATGATTTGCACCTTCCCCTCCTATACTTGTTCACTGCCCAAGCCTTGTAATTTTGATCTCTGACAAAGGTTATGAAGTATGCCTTCCCAACCTCATAATTGAATGCAAATATATGATCACCTTCCTTCCATTGTCCTAGTTTTTAGAACGAAATTTGAGTCCATTCTGAGTTGGAGAAACTCTAGTGATATGATATTGAGAAGGGGATTGCATTTATGCCAATTTCTGCTTAGAACTAACACATAATTTCATGGAAGCGAAAAACCTAAAACCCTAATTTGGAATTGACCTTATTTTTCGTAATATGATTCTATCTCCCCAGAATCTTCTATCCAAATTGGACTGAATTCAAAACTTCCATGGTCTTCAAAAACCCTGCATCTTTATTCTCTCAGCATATTTTGAACTCACTTCTTGGTATCATATTCAATTTAACAGAACCAGAACGCCTCTGTGAATATTCTTATAACCCTTCCTGTGTATCTAGGAATTTCTTTCTTCCAAGTTTGGGATTGATTGGCTACGTGATCCCAAGATTTCCAGCTTCTACTTGTGTTGCTGAGCTGATTCCGCCGATAAACACTGCTTTGGTGTACCAATCGGGAGCGTAGTTCTTTCTAAGTTGCAAACAGCTATCAGAATCGGGTGTTTTCAGTGGAGACTTTGCATGGCGTTATATTTTGATGTAGTAGTGGCCGTAATGCCATTCACACTCCTTAGGGATCTCTTTATATGATCCTCAAACGACAACTCCTTTCCTCCGATTTTGGCTCTTTATGCCCAAATCTGCACCTGGTGTGAGGGGGAGTTCTAGAAGGTACCTGGGAGTGCTATTCCACTTTCCCGCTATTGTCTCTTTGAAGCTTTTCCAAGCCGCTAAGTATTTCTTCCATTTATTAGAATTTTGACTATTTTCCCTGTGGCATAAGACCGGTGCCTGGCACCGCATTCCGGAGACGATGAGCGCCAGAATCGGCGGTCAGACACAGTTTTCGCGTCATTTTGCCGATTTTGCTTCAATTTCTTTGAACTAGATTTTTTTTTTACCAGTTACCTGAGACACAAAACATGACTTGAGTTATATTTGTCATTTTCATGCTAACAATAAACACAAAATTGGATTTCTACTCATATTCATGCTCAAAATCAGTGTCTTTGAGACACTTATTCTATGTTCTGCCTTTCACACCCGGTGTGTCCTGGTTCCTGATCCTAATAATGGCACCAAAAACTTGTTGGTGTTCTAGTAACCTAATAAGGTCAAAAGCAATATTGTCTCCAGAGTCAAAAATATCGATCCCATAGAGGCCTTGAGGAGAACTCAGCTTAAGCAAAGATTTTACTACACATTGTGAAAAAGAATTTTGGTTTTAGAACCTAGAAACTAAAACAGAATTTTTGCACTAATGAAACAGATGACTAGACCTATGGAGGTGAGATGTTGGGGAAAGTGTCAATCCCTCCTAGTTATTAAATATGCAAATTTCTAATTTTTAGCTCAAGTACCTTTAGCTTGATTTCTAGCTTTTTCAAAACATGGTTACCTATACAGGAAATAACTTTTCACCTATTCTTTGAAACCATCACAAGTCATATATAAAGAGTCACATCGCTTCAACTAGTTCCATCACAACCGGAACCATCTATTAGGAAAAATGAGTTGTTTTTAGAAAACAAAGAATCATATAACTAACCCAAATCTCTACTGAACTTTAACTTCTATTCCTCGAATGCCTTCCCAAGTTTCAGATATCAATTTAAATTAGCACAAGCAAGAGAGACACAAATTCTAAAACAATGGTTAAGTACTTTATTGCTATAAACTTCAAAACATAAGCATATAACAACTAGGAGTTCAAGTGACTTCCCAAAAAAAGAGAGAGTACTCCATGTTAACAGTACAAAACACATGAAAAGAATTTAATACAGCCATGGAAATCAAAATAAACTGGCAAAACCCCCTTTGAAGGACTGCTTTAGCTTCAATTGAGCCAAGACTAAAATCTCCTCCTTCTCTCCAGGTGCCAAGAGGTCAAGACCCCTCCTCTCCCTCCAAACTAACTACTAAAACCTGATACACTAAAACCCAGAAATTAGAACTAAAACCCATGGATTTGCACCTGCCTGTCCTTTTTTATAGTTGTTCCCACTGCCTAGCCTTGTAATTTGATCTCCTGCAAAAAGTATGCCTTCCCAACTCAAACCAATGCAATTACATGGTAACCTTCTTCCATTGTCCTTTTGCCTTGTGAAACTAATTTGAGCCCATTCTGAGTTGGAAATCGATATGATTGAGAAGTTGATTGCTTTTGCTGCCAATTTCTGCACCGGTCTACCACTTTGGAAGTATAAACTCTAAAACCCTAATTTGAATTGACCTAAATTTTGTAATATGATCTCTTATCTCCCAAGAACTCGGAAAGCAAATTTCCATAGAATATTCGTGGATACCTTCCTAGCATTTAGGACTTCTATCCTGGGTGTTTGGGATTGATTGGTTGTCGATCCCTAGATTTTTGCAACTTTCATAATAGTCGAATTACTGGGAGCAAAGTGTCTATTTTAACGCTAGCCAAGGCCACTGTTGCAGTAGTTCTTCTAAGTCGCTGAACAACAAATGTAAATTGTGCCAAGGGAGACTATTATGCATATTTTGTCAGGAGTAGTGCATGGCAGCCAATTCCTTAGCCTTTCTATGATCCTCCAACAAAGAACTCCCTTCAAACATTTTGGCATCTTTTACGCTACCATTCTGTCACAGGTGAGGTAGTCTCTCCTCAAGTCGCGGGTCGTATCTTTTCCCCGATTGTCTTCTTTGAAGCTTTCCTAGCCGCTAGTATTTCCCTCCATTTATTTCAAATTTTGAACTATTTTCCGCTGTGGTGGCAACGGCAAGAGGTGCCGTGAATCGGTACCTGGAGCGCCAGAATCATATCGATCATTTTTGCTCGTATTTGCTTCAATTTATCTTTTGAATCCAGATTTTTCCTTCCTCTACCGTAAAGCCTCTAGAAAACATGAATTTGAGTTATATTTGTCATTTTCATGCTAACAATCAACTCAAAATTGGGATTTCTAACCATAAATTGCCTAAAACCGTCTTTGAGACACTTATCACATATTCCCGCTTTTCGCCTTGTCCTGGTCCATCCCCACAATGCCAAAAAACTTGTTGGTGTCTATAAACCCACAAGGTCAGTATAAATATAGTCTCGAGAGTCAAGATATCACCCATAGAGCATCCTGAGAACTCAGCTTACAAAGATTTTCTTACCGATTGTGAAAAAAGAATTTTGGCTTTTTGGGAACAAGAAACTAAAAACTGAATTAGACTACTAGAGTAGATGACTAAACCTTACTTCGGAGATGAGATGTTGGGAAAAAGTGTCAATCCTCCGTTATTAACATGCAAAAGTTCAGATTTTTAAGGCTCAAGCACCTTTACCTTGACTTAGCTTTTGAAAACATGGTAAACCCAAATACAAGAATGTCTTTTCACCTATTCTTTTGAACTCCATCACAATCCAAACATTCAAATCCTAGGGTATAAATTTAAAATTTTAAAGATTAACTCTCTATTCAAACCAAGAGTTATAAACATTGACATCGCTTTTAACTAGTCTCCATCACAATCCAGAACCATCTAGTTGGAAAGAAGTTGTTTCTAAAAAATAAAGAATCATATAACTAACCCAAATCTCTACTGAACTTTAACTTCTCCATTCAAACTTTATGTTTCATATCAATTTAAATTAGAAATAAGCAGTAGACACAAAATTCTAAAAACAAAGGCTAAGCACTCTTTATTGCTATAAACTTCAAAACTTAAACATATAACAACTAGGGAATTCATGACTACCCCCAAAAAAGAGAGACTACTCTATGCAAACAGTATAAATACATGAAAAGAATTTAATTACAACCATGGAAATCAAAAATAAACTAAGAACAGAAACCCCTTGAAGGACTGCCATATTAGCTTCAATTGAGCCTTGACTAAAATCTCTCCTTTCTCTCTCCAGTGCCAAGAGGTCGCAAGACTTCTCTGGAATTTCTCTCCTCTCCAAACTAACTACAAAAATAGGATATTACACCAAAACCTAAATTAGAACCAAAATTGGATGATTTGCACTCTGTCAAAGGACCCCTATTTATATTGTTCTAATTGCCAATGCCTTGTAATTTGATTCTGACAAGGGTATGAAGTATGCTTCCAACCTCACAATTGAATGCAATTTACATGATAACCTTCTTTCCATCATTCCGTTTCTGTGAACCAATTCGAGCCCATTCGGAGTTGGGAAACCCGAGATATGATAAGGTGTTGAGAAGTTGATTGTGATGGTCGCTAATTTCTCAGATCAACCACATAGAAAGTATAAACTCTAAAACCCCACTTGAATTGGTTCCAATTTTAGATATGATAATTTTATTCCCCAGAATCTTGACTTACCATTTGAATTGGGAATTTGGGTAACCCGTGATACGTCTATACTTAAACCTCGCATTTTCTTCGCGTAGCTTTCGAACCGCTTTGTCTTGTCCAAAGCACCCAGAATCGAAAGCAATTTTCCTGAATATTCAGATACCTTTCCTTTGCAGACGGGTCTTTCTCCCAAGTTTGGGATTGATTATTGTCTCGACCAGATTTTTATGACGACACTGACCGCTGCCGAGGTGTCTATTTGGCGCATAAGGGCTTATCAGTTTTTCTAAGTCATCAACAAAACGATCTAAATTCCGTCGGTGGTGAGACTTTCGCGCAGCTTATATTTTTTACATGAGTGGCGTTACCAAAGGCTACTCCTTAGACTTCTTTCTATGATCCTCAAAAGCGAATGGCAACTCCCTCTTTGTATTTGACTTCTTTTTCGTGGTCCATTCTGGTCTGTTCCAGCTAGGCACCCTCTCGAAGGCTGGTCGAGCCCACTTTTCTCGATGACATCTCTGTACTTCCTAGCCGCTAAGTATTTCCACCATTTATTTGAATTTTAACTATTTTCCATGAGGTGGCAATTCAGACCTGGTATGCCGAATCAACCCTTTTGGTTTCTTGTCGCTTTTTGCTTCAATTTCTCTAATCTGATTTTTCTTCTTCTACCAGATACCTGAGACACAAAATATGAAATTGAGTTATATTTATTATTTTCATGCTAACAATCAACTCTAAAATTGGGATTTAATTCACAAACCTGCTGGCTAAAACAGTTGTCTTTCATTAATTTGTCGTTATTCCAGCCTTCTGCCGCTGCCCGGCTCGATCCTCAAAGAACGCACCTTCAAAACTTATAGTGCTCCAAGTAGTGCACTAGGTCAGAAAGTAATATAGACTCCAAGAACAGATGATGAACTGCAGGTTCAATACAGGAAATCCCATTAAAGCAAAGATTTTCATCGATTGAGAAAAAGAATTTTTGCTTTATGAACTGAAACTAAAATAGAATGACTCACTGGCAGATGACTAGACCTTGGCGGATGAGAGATGGGGAAAGCGCCAATCCCTCTCCTAGTTATTACATGCAAAATGATTTTTACCGGCACTCTAATTATGATTCGAAGTGTAGAAAAACATAACGGCATATACAGGAAATAACTTTTCACCAATTTCTTTGAACTCCATCACAATCTGAAAACATTCAAATCCTAGGTGAATAAATATGCTTAAAGATTAACCTCTTATTCAGAACAAAGTTATAAACAACATCGCCAACTAGTCACCATCACAATCCGAATCCATCTAGTTAGAAAATGAGTTGTTTTAGAAAACAAAGAATCATATAACTAACCCAAATTCTACTGAACTTTAACTTCTTATTTGAACCCTTGATAAGCTTCATATATCAATTCTAAATTAGAAATAAGAAGTGGACAAATTTTAAAACAAAGGCTAAGTACTTTATTATAAACGCCAAAACTTAAAACATATAACAAATAGGGAGTTCAAGGACTGCCCCCAAAAAGAGAGACTACCCATGCTAACAGTATTAACACATGAAAAGAATATAATTACAGCCATGAAAATCAAAATAAATTAAGTACAAACCCCTTCAAGGATTGCCTTTTAAGCCAAGGCTGAGCCTTCCTGACACTTAAAAATCTCCTCCTTTCTCTCCAGTGCTAAGAGGTCGCGCAAGACTCTCTGGAATTTCTCTCCTCAGAAACTAGCTACAAAACTGGACATTACACTAAAACCAAAAATTAGAACTAAAAAATGGGATGATTTGCACCGCCTTCTTAATTCAATTCTTATACTTTTGTTCTACCGCCTTTAGCCTTGCAATGATCTCTCATGGTACAGCATGCCTTCCAATCTTATATGGCTCAAATGCAATTACATGATAACCTTCCTTCCATTGTCCTTGCTTTAAGTAACGAAATTTGAGTCCATTCTGAGTTGGCAAACCCAGATATGAAGGAGAAGGGATTGAGATTTGCTGCCACTTCTGGGCAATGGGCCCCACCACTTTGAAGCAGGCAAACCTGTAACACCTCAATTCTGAATTGGACTTGAATTTCTGTACAATATGATCCTATCTCCTCAGGGTCTTGTCCGTGTTCTCTGATTAAATTGGGAATATGCAACCAATATGTCTCAAAACCCATTTTCTTTGCAGCAGCAGCTTCTTTGGAACTTCACTTCTGAACATTCAAACCACCTATAACTCGGCAAATTTCCTTATAGAAAGCCCTCGAGTAATGCCTTACAGGTATTATTTATGAGACTTCTTCTAAAGTTTGGGAACATTGGTTGTCAGGATCTATAATGACTTTTGCTACCAGCCTAATCGCCGCATAGTGAAACATATTTTGATGCCAGTCACTAATCGATAGAGAAGCCTTTCTATGCCTAGGGGAAAATTTCATGAAGTAATGGTGACTTTTGGATGGTATGCCAGATGTAGTAGTGGTCGGCAGCCAATTTTATAGATCCTTTCTTAATCCCCATCCAAGAACTCCTCATTCCGTATTGGCATTCCTGGCGTCTATTCGCTGGGCAGTGGAGGTAGCGCTTCAGCGCGCTGCCGCCACATTCCATCTTCTCGATTGTCTTCTTTGAAGCTTTTCCTGCCGCCGGATATTTCTCCATTTATTTGAAATTTTGACTATTTCTTCCATTACCGTGGTAAGCGGCATTCGTCCGGCGGTGCCGCATTCCACCTGGCGCCAGAAGCTACGCATCAACCCCTTTTGCCATTTGCTCGCGAGCTTCAATTTCTTTGAATCCATATTTTCTTCTAGCAGGTACCGAGACCGAAACATGAAATTGAGTTATATTTGTCATTTTCATGCTAACAATCAACTAAAATTGGGATTTCTAATCATAAATTCATGGTTAAAACAAGTTCTTTCGGGACATTTATCATATATTCACTGTTACTGGTGTCCTTGGTTCGACCGCAACGGTGCCCAAAACTTGTTGGGTGTCCGCAAAAGTGCACTAGGTCAGAAAGTAATATAGACTCGAGAGTCAAGATATCGATCCCACTGTGACCTCACATGAGAACTCGCAGTTTTTCAAAGATTTTCACTAATTGTGAAAAAGAATTTTTGGTTTTGAGAACTGAAAATGAAAAAACAGAATTAGACTGAAATGGATCACTAGGACCTTATGGAGATGATGTTGGGGAAAAGAGTCAATCCCTCCTAGTTGTTATTAATGCAAAGTTCTGATTTTATAGCTCAAGCACTCTCAATTTGGACTTAGCTGAAAAAATGGTTCCATACAGGAAATAACTTTCACCTATTCTTGAACTCATCAGCAATCCGCAAACATTCAAATCTCTAGGTGCATAAATAGCAAAGTTTAAAGATTAACCATCTCTTATTCAAGAACAAGATAACACATCACATCGCCATAGTCTTTTCAAATCCCATAATCTATGGTTAGAAAAAGAGTTGTTTTAGAGAAAACAAAGAATCATATCAACCAATCAAATCTTCTACGCTGAACTTTTACTCTTCGCCATTCTAACCTCTAGTAACCGAAGATATCAATTCAATAGAAATACAGAGCCAAATTCCAAAAAACTAAGAACTACTTTATTGTTTTAAAACCTCAAAACTAAATATATAACAATCCAGAGCCCGCTTGTTCCCCTGGAAGAAAGTGAAAAGGCTACTCCATGCAATCCTTTAAAACACATGAAAATAATTTACTCACAGCCATTGAATAAAAATAAACTAGCATAGAAACCCCTTGGAAGGACACACAAGCTTCAATTGACCCTTGACTGAAATTCTTTCCATTTCTCCAAAGTGCCAAATGGCCGCAGACTCCTCTAGATCAACCAACTAAAAATATGGAAATTAAACTAAAATTGCAAATTATATTCAAAACTGGATGCCGATTGTATATCTCCTTCCAATTTTCTATTTAAACTGGTGTCTCACCAAGCCCCACTGCATCTTCGTCCTGGGTACAGGCGCCTTCTCACATCAGAATTGAGGAGATTACATGACAAACATTCTCCCTTCCGTGGTCCTTTCCTTTGGTACAAAATCAGAGCCCATTCCCACTCAGTGTCTCAGATGTGCTGCTGAGGTTGATTTGCTGCCAATAATTTCTGCACCGGGTCCACCACACCTAGAAGTGCAAACTCAAAAAATAAGTGACTTTGGGATTGGACCTGAATTTTTGCACAATATCCTCATCTCCCTAGAATGTCTACTCATAAATAATATTGAATGGGGAATATGCAAACTCATACATAATGCCTCCTAAACCGATTTTTCTTCTTCTGTATACAGCCTCTTCTTTTTTAGTCTCACCTGTGATTCATTCCGTGGCAACTGCAGAACTCGAGCAAATTTCCATAATCTTCGGGGATACCTTCCTGGCACATTAGGACTTCTATCCCAATTTAAGCTTGATTACCGCCGATGATCCCGGATGGCGTTTATGCTAAGGCGAGTCGAACGCCGCAGTGCCTGCCATGGTCAGCCAATCGGGAGCAGTTCTTCTTCTGCGTCGAAAACGCAATCGTGGTCAGTAAGGGAGACTTTGGCACTAAGGCTATTATAGCAGAAGTATACGCAATGTCTTCACTCAGACTTTTCTACCATCCTCTGAACGGCAACTCCTCATTCTAGCATTGGCATCTCCTTTCATTCATCTTCACAGTTGTGAGGTAGCCGCCTCTCGGCGCTGGCCGCTTATTCTATTCTTCCCTCATTGTCTTCAGTGCCTTCCTAGCCGCTATAAGTATTTCCTCTATTTATTTATAAATTTCTTGACTATTTTCCTGCAAGGTGAGGACGCCGTAATCGGGTACTACTACCCAACCCTTTATGGGCTCATTTTGCCTGCTGCCCACTTTAATTGGGATTTTCTTTCTACCAGGCACGCGGAGAGACACAAAACATAGCCTCTTGAGTTTATTTGTCATTTCTAAGCAACAATCACTCAAACTGAATTTCAGAATTCAAACATGGTTAAAACCGTCTTCGCACTTATCACATATCTTCACATCAGTGTCCTTTGCGATCTAACCCCGCAACGTTTCAAAAACTGTTAGTGCTCATCAAGTACCGAAATGAAAAGTAATATAGACTGAGAGTCGCAGAGATATCTATCCCAACAAAGACCTTGATGAGAACTCAGTCATTAAGATTTTTTCTGTGTTTGGAGAAAAAGACTAGAGTATTTTTTTTTTTTTTTTTTTTCGAATCGAAACGAAAATAGAACATATTCAATGGAGTGATGACCAAACCTACACAGAGATAGTGTGAATCCTCCTTAGTTATTATCCAAAGTCTCTGATTTCTTATTAATTGTCAGTACCTTATATTCACTTAGCTTTGAAACATGGTTACCTATATAGCGCAGGAAATTGCTTTTACTAATACTCTATTCTAAACCTAATGCTACAATCCCAAATATTCAAATGTTATGCATAAATATAAAGTTTAAAGATTAACTTCTTTCTTATTCAGAACAAGAGTTATTAAAGTCACATCGCCAACTAGTCTCCATTTCACAACCAAACTATTTCCATAGGGAAATGAGCTGTTTTGTAAAACAAAGAATCATATAATCAACCCACCCATCGGTAACTTTAACTTCTATTCGAACTCCTCTATAAGCTTCCATATCGGTTCTAACAGTAACAAGCAGAGAGACACAAATTTTAAAACAAAGGCTAACACTATTGTTATAAACTTCAAAACTTAAACATATAACAACTACCTGAAGTGCAAAAATGCAACACATGAAAGACACTTATCGAGGAGTAGCCGAGAATAATAAATAAACCAAGTTCAAACTCCCTATATGAAGGATCAGCTTTAAGCTTCACTGACCCTTGAATGAAATCTCATTCTTTTCTTCCAAAGGAATAAAGAAAGCCCTCGCCTTCGCCCTCTCCAAATAATCATACATCTGAAATTAAACTAAACCTAAAATTAGAACAAAACGGTTGATTTGCATCAGCTTCTAACCCTATTTTCTATAATGTCTTTTTTCAGCCATGTAATTTGATCTCGACAAGGGCATGAAGTATTCTTCCCAACCTCATAATTAGAATTCACCACATGATAACCTTTCCTTCCATCATCCTTGCCTTGTGAACAAAAATTTGATCCATTCTGAGTTAGAAATTGTAGATGCAAGGATGATGTTATGCTGGATTGCATTTGCCACTTCTTATCACACCATTTCCGAAGTATAAAACTCCAAACCCATCGTATTGACATTAATTTTCGTGAATATGATCCTCTATCTCCCCAGACCCTATCTCCTTTCATAGAATCTTCAGTCCAAATTACTTTTAACGAATGTAATGCGGAACTTCGATGGTCTCTTTAAAACTCGTGCATTTTTCTTTCGGCAGCGCTTTCTCTTTGTTTGGAACTTCACTTTGAGGATCATTCAACGTACCCAGAACCGGAAAGCAAATTTCCTTAGAATATTCGTGGATACCTTCTTAGGTAAGTATTTAGGACTTCTTTCTCCCAAGCCAGATGATTAATGGCAGATCCCAGATTTTTACGCCGACGGCTATGAGTCGACCACCATAAAGCGTTTTGCTGCTTGGCCGCACTAATCGAGCAGTTCTTTTCTGTCGTTTCATTGAAATCATGCCGGTAAGGAGATTTTGTTAGGGCCGCTTATATTTGTCGTAATGGCGGCGTCACCACTCCTGCATGAACTTTCTATATCCTTTCTTCAACTAACTCCCTTTTCAGATTTACATCTTTGCCACATCCATTCGCTCAGGTGAGGCTTGAAGGCCATTCCACTTTCCCCGATTGTCTTCTTTGATGCTTTCCTAAAGTGGATATTTTCTCTATTTATTTGAATTTTTTACTATTTTCCAGGTATGAATCGGCCCGCATGCTTCTGCATCGGTCCATTGTGCCAGAATCAGCGTCGAACTCCACTCCGGCTCTGAGACACAACATGAATTTGAGTTATATTTAAACATGCCATAAAAGCAACAACTAACTCAAATTACCTTTAATCATAATTCATATGTTTAAAACAAGCATCTTCGCATTTCTTATCACTTATTCCCGCTTTCAATGGAAAGGTCCTGAGCTGACTGGGGCAACTACGCCAAAACATGCTGGGTGTTCAGCGCGCACCAGGTTAGCAAGGCAATAAAAATGCGATATCAACTTCCACGCAGACCTCGGGATGGAACACACCAAGCAAAGATTTTTCTATTGATTGTGAAAAGAATTCTTTGGCTTCGGTGAACCGAAACAAAAATAGAATTAATTCATCGGAGTAGAAGACTAAACCTTATGAAGAGATGCCAGGAAAAGTGTCAACTCTCTCCTAAGCACATGACAAAGTTCTGATTTATAGAAGCTCAGCACTTTTACCCCTGACCATGCATCATTATATAATTCATATATAGGAAACAACTGAGCTCCTTGAAACTCCAACATCAACTCTAAAAATTATAAATCCTGTGTATAAATGTAAAAGTTAGAAAACCCCCTTCTATATCAGAACAAGAGCGTCACATCACTACCAGTCTTCATCACTATCCGCATACCAATCAAAGTTAGAAAAATGAGTTGTTTATGAAAACAAACAATCATAATCATCCCAAATTCTACTATTGAACTTATGAACTTCTATCCTAACATACAAGTAGATATCATTTAAATTAGAACAAGCAAGAGACACAAATTCTAAAACTAAGGCTATACTTATTGTTATAAACTTCAAAACTTAAAACATAACACTAGGAGTTCAGCATTTCTTCATAAGAAAGAGAGATACTCATGCTAATATATTATACATGAAAGAATTTAAATACAAGCCGCTGAAATCAAAACAAACTATGTACGTAAACCCTTTGACGAGATCGCTTGCTTTCAATTGACCTTGACCAAATCTCCTCCTTTTCTCTCCAGCCAAATAAATATGAGATTCTCTGATTCTCTCCTCTCAATGTTCTAACTCTGAAACAAACCGAAACAGAACCAAACCAAAATTCCAATTTCACACTTTATTATACTTGTCATGCCTGTGCCCCAGGACGACTGCCCCATAAAGGAAGTATGCCTTTCACATCTAGAATTGAACAAAATTACGAGCACCTTCTTTCCTAGTCCTCTTCTCGCAGCATGAAATTTGAGTCCACCAGAATTAGGAATGTAGATACATGGAGAAGTTGATTTCTTTTGCTGTCAATTTGTACTGGCCCTACCACTTTGGAAGTATAAAAACTCAAAACCCCATTTTGATTGACCTGAATTAAATGCAAACTCAATCTTCCCTGGTAATAACCTTTCTCTCACTTGGATTGATTTGGGAATATGTAAACTTGACATGGTCTACAGTCACGATGCTTTTCCTTCCTCGGCAGCAGCTCTTTTTGGAACTTCACTTCACATCATTCTATACCCCAGAAACTAGAGAAAATTTTAGAATTCAACATTGACACTCCATAGTCATTTAGACCATTTCTCCCATGCTTCAGGCTTGACATGTCGATCCCGAGATTTTGCCATCTCGCTACCGCAGTCAACCAATACATAAATTGGGTTGGCGCAATGACCATCGAGCGAGTTCTTCTACTGGAAACACATCAAAATCGTACGGTAAGGACACTGCAGTTTCTATTTTTGTATGTACCACTCCTTAGATTCTTCTATGATCCTCTAACACCAACTCCACCTCTTATTTGGGATCTCTTTGAAGGGCCCACCCAGCAATTCCACGCACCCGCCGCCCATTCCACTTCTCCCGAGATTGGGTCTCTTTTTGGGGAAGCTTTCTCGCACAAAGTAGTATTTCCCCATTTATCAAACTTAACCATTTTCCTGCAGTATGGCTGGACCTGCAATGACGACTAACCCTTTGGTCTATTTTGCTCGCTGCTCAATTTCTTGAACTGAATTTGGCTAAAACAGACATGAACATGAATTGAGTTGTTTATTGTAAGCAATAACCAAAATGGGATTTTAAATATAAATTCACATGCCTAAAACAAGTCTTCGTGACTTATCACTATATTCCCGCCTCACGGTGTCCCAGGTTCTATCCTACATCCGCCAAACTTCATGGGTACAAGGCATTCCAGTCAAAGCGTAATATAGATCAGAGAAAAGTATTATCGCATCCTAAAGAGACTCCGATGAGAATCACATGGCTAAAGATTTTTTACTTATTGTGAAAAAGATTTTTTGGTTTTGAGAAATGGAAACCAAAAACAGAATTTAAAATACCTGAGGATGACTTAACCTATGAGATGAGATGTTGGGGAAAATAGTCAATCCCTCCCTAGTTAATATACATGCAAAGTTCTGATTTTTATAGCTCAAGCAATGTTTATTCTTGATTTATTCAAGGAAAACATGGTTACCCATATACAGGAAATAACTTTCACGTTCTTGAACTCCATTGATATAATTCTGAAACATTCAAACTTAGGTGCATAAATATAAAAGCTTAAAGAGTGCAATCCCTTCTTATCTTAACAGAGTATAAACAAGGCCACATCACATCGCTTATCTGCCTTATCAATAACTAAACAATTTAGTTAGGAAAACTATTGTTTTCAAAAAAGTAACAAAGAATCATATAATTAATCCAAATTCTACTGAACTTTAACTTCTATTTTGAACCTTCGATAAACATCAGCATATCAATTCTTAAATTAGAAATACCGCAGAGGACATAAATTCTAAAATGAAGGGTAAGTACTTGCCTCATAAACTTCAAACATAAAACATATACAACAACAAAGAGTCTATGACTTCCTAAGAAAGAGAGACTACTCATGCTAACATTATGCAAAACACATGAAAAGAATTCTGATTACAGCCATGAAACAACAAACTAAGTAGAGAAACCTACTTTGAAGGACTCACTTATAGGCTTCAATCGGGAGCCTTGACTAAAATCTCCTCCTCTAATCGTACAAGAGGTCGCAAGCACTCCCTCTGAATTCTCCTCTCCAAAATAACTACAAAACTAGATATTAAACTAAAAATCTGAAAGAAGAACTAAAACCGATGATTGCACTCACGGACTCTATTTATACTTGTTCTAATTTCGCTGTGCCTGTAATTTGGATCTTTGACAAGGGTATGAAGTATGCCTTCCCAACCTCATACTCACAGCCTGTACCACATACAACCCTTCCATCCATCCTGCCTAGGAACTAAATTTGAGTACATTTGAGAAACTTCGAGAGGCGATGCTGAGTTATCATTTGCTGCCAATTTCTCAAGACCGCCTGTCACACCACTTAGAAGTATAAACTCTAAAAACCGATGAATCTGACCTAATTCTTTAATATGATCCTTCTATCTCCCCAAGAATCTTCTCTGTCCAAATTTGGATTGAATTCGGGAATATGCAACTCGGATAAGGTCTTCTTAAAAACTCGCATTTTTTCTTCTCTTCAGTGGCAAGCTTCCTTTTGAACATCATTAATTCTCATCATTCCATGCACCTAGAACTCGAGCAAATTTCCCAGCTATTCGAGATACGTTCAGCATTTCAGCACTTCTTCGCCAAGTTTGGGATTGATTGTTGTCGATCCTCGAGATTTTTGCTACTTTCGCTTGCAGAGTCAACCTATAAAGTTCTGCTTTATGGCCACCGGAGCAGAGTTCTTTCTAAGTCAGTAAACAGCCACTTCCAAATCGTACGCAAGGAGATTTCTTTAGACAACATATTTGTTATTGTTGAACATATTTTTTGTTGTTGTAGTGGCGCACAATACCACTCCTATATACTATTCTATGATCCTAACGACAACTCTTCTTCTTGTATTTGGCATTCTCATGCCATCTATTATGTCCTGTATGCTCTCATATGTATATGTACATATTAAACTATCCGTGACATATCTTTCCCAAGTCAAGCATTTCCATTTATTTGAATTTTGACTATTTTTCCTGGTGTGGTGGCCACAATCAACGGTACAAAAAATTGGTGTTGTCGTACTCAACCTTTTTGCCTATTTGCTCATTTAGTTTCATGAATTTCCCTTTGAATCCAGATTTTTCTTCTACCAAAATTGTGACACAAAACAAGAATTTGAGTATATTGTCATTTCATGCTAACAATCAACGCAGAAATTGGGATTTCTTAATCATAAATTCCTACAAAACAACAAGTGTCTTTTCTGGACACTTATCACATATTCGCACTCCTCTCGACCGGGTATCATCCCGGCTCCGATCCCCCAGAACGCCGGGCCAAAACTTGTTGGGTGTCTAGCAAATGCACTAGGTTGAAAGTAATATAGACTCAGTATCAAGATATGGATCCCACAGACCTTGATGAGAACTTTGTTTAAGCAAAAGATTTTTCATCGAGGTTGAGAAAAGAATTCTGTTTTGAACTGGAAACAAAACAGAATTAGACTACATGATTAGATGACTAGACCTTATGGAGATGAGATGTTAAGAAAAGTGTCAATCCCTCCGGAAGTTATTATCATGCAAAGTTCTGGATTTTATAGCTCAAGTACCATTACCTTGACTTAGCTTTTGAAAACATGGTTACCCATATACAGGAAATAACTTTCACGTAATTTTTTGAACTCCATCACAATCCGTAGTTTCATTCTAATCCTAGGTACATGTATGAAAATCCACGAGTAACTTCTATATCTTAACAAGAGTTATAACAGTCACATCATATCGCCAACTAGTCTTCATCACAACCGAATAATCTAGTTAGAAATGAGTTATTTAGAAACAAAGAATCATATATAACTAACTACAAATCTCCACTCCATCTTTAAGTTCTATCAACCTTTGATAAACTTCAGATATCAATTTAAATTAGAAATAAAGGACAACAAAACGCTGCTAATTCCTTTATTGCTATAAACTTCAAACCAACATATAACAACTAGGAGTTCATATGGCTTCCCAAAAAAAGAGACTACTCCATGCTAACATTTATAAACACACATGAAAAGATTTTAATTACAGCCATGGAAATCTAAATAAATCCAAGCAACCCCTGAAGGACCCGCCTTTAGTCATTTCAATTGAGCCTTTGACTAAAATTCCTCCTCCTTCTCCAGTGCCAAGAGGTCGTGCAAGACCTCTGAATTTCTCTCCCTCTCCAACTAACTATGTAAAAATTGATATTAAAATAAAAACCTGAAATGAACTAAAACTGGATGATTTGCACCTTCGAACCCCATTTCTATAATTTATTCACATGTTCTCAGCCAGCGAGACTTGATCGTTGTCCTGGGTATGAAGCATGCCTTCTTCTTCAGAATTGAACGAAATTCACAAGAGGATAACCCTTCCAGTTTTCCTCAGTAACGTAAATTTGAGTCCATTCCTGGAATTAGAAGCTCGAGATATGATGTTGAGAAGTTGGGATTGCTTTGCAAGCTAATTTGCGGCACCGTCCACCACTTTAAAGTATAAAACATAAAACCCGGCTGATTAACCTGGATTTTGTAATATGATACTCTATCTCCCCAGAAGCCACCTACTATGATTGAATTGGGACACACATCCATAACTCAAGACATGGTCTTTTAAACCGATTTCTTTTCTCGCCGTATGTACAATTTCTGGAACCGACGGTTATTGATCATCACGCATTCTAGAACCTCGAAAGCAAATTTTTAACTATGTGGAATCATTCTTAGTCATTTAGGACTTTTCTCCCAAGTTTGGGCTTGATTCGTCGATCCCAAGATTTTTGGCGACTTCACCTTGCTGGGAGTCTAATCAAGGCTGCATATGTCTTCACAGGTATCTATCGCCAATCGAGCAGGCAGTTCTCTTCTGTCAGAAACAGCTAATCAAATCAGGCCGAAAAGGACTTCTAAAGGCAGCCGCCAATTTTGCTGTTGTAGTGACACTGTAGAACACCTCGATACTATTCCATGATCCTCGTAACTACAACTCTTTTATCATATTGGCATTCCTTTGCGCATTCATTCGCTCGGTATGAGGTAGCTCTCATATAGCGCCGTCGTACATTGCATTTCCCAATTGGTTCTCTTTGAAGCTTTCTTAGCCGCTATATTTCTCCATTTATTTGAATTTTGACTATTTTCCTGGTATGCTTTCGGGACCGGGTATGCCGCATCTAACCGCTTTTGCCTATTTTGCTCATTTTGCTTCACTTTGAAATCGGATTTTCATCTACCAGGTAACAAACATGAATTTGAGTTATATTTGTCATTTTCATTTCTATAACTATTATCAACTCGTACCCGGATTTCTAATCATGTTCTGGCGTTAAAACAATGTCATTCAGACACTTATCGACATTCTCGCCTCACGCTGGTGTCCTGTGTTCGAATCCTCGGCAACGAGCTTCACAAAACTTGTTAAGGTTCTAGCAAGTGCGTCAGTCAGAAAGTAATATAGACTTCCAAAGTCAAAGATATCAATCCCGAGATCGTTGATGAGAATTCTGCTAAAATATTTTTTCATCGATTGAGAAAAAGAATTTTGGCTTTGAGAACTGGAAACGAAAACACTAGACTACAGGACTAGATGCACAGAGACCTTGCGGAGATGAGATGTTAAAAAGTGTCAATCCCTCCTAGTTATTAACATATGCAAGTTCTACTTTATCGTCAGTACCTTTACCTTGGACTAGCTTGAAAATATGGTTACCCAAATACAGAAATAACTTTTCTACCTATTCTTTATCCCATCACAATTGAAATATTCAAAGCTTAAAAGATTAACTCTTTCTTAGTCAGAATAAGAGTTATAAACAATCACATCGCTTCGCTAGTCTCCAACACAATTCTAGAACAATCTACTTAGAAAAATAGAGTTGTTTTATAAAACAAAGAATCATATAACCAATCCTAAATCTCTCATCAACTCTAACTCTATTCTAACCCCATAAGCTCAAGATATCAATTCTAAATGAAATACAGCAGACAAAATTCTAAAACAAAGGCTAAGTAATTTTATATTGCATTAAACTTCAAATCCAAACATATAACAGCCTAGAGTTCACGATCTCCTTCCAAAAGAGAGAGAGAGTAGAGACTACTCCATAATAGTATAAACGCATAAAAAGAATTTAATTACAGCCATGGAAACAAAATAAACTGGCACAGAACCCCTTGAAGGACCTTTACTTCCACCTGAGCCTCAATCAGTAAATCTCCACGTGCCAAGAGTTCATGCAAGCACCTCTGGAATTCTCCAAACTAACAACAAAAACTGGATATTAAACTAAAACCTGAAATTAGAACTAAAAAACACATTATTTGCAATCACACCTATTTATATCTATATTCTACCGCCAGTCTTGTTATTTGATCTCTGACAAGAGGTATTGAAGCATGCATTTCTATAACCACATAGTTCGAATGCAATTATGATACAACCTTCCTTCATCATTGTCTGTGCTCTGTGAACGAAATTTGAGTCCATTCTGAAGAAACCAAGGATATGATGCTGATAAAGTTGGGGTATTGCATTTGCTGCCACCTAACTCCTCACCACCACTTTGGAAGCATAAAACCTAAAACCCACTTGGAATTCATCCCAGCCTTCGTGACATGACTCTATCTCCCCAGGAATCTTGGTGTCCAAATTTGATTGAATTGGGAATATGAAACTCCCTGATATGGTCTTTCTTTAAAACTCAGATATTCTCTTCCTCAAGCAGCTTCCATCTTTTTGGAACTTCACTTCTGATCATTCAATGCACCTAGAACCTATGTGCTCTTCAGGAATATTAAAGGATACCTTCTCCCAGGCATTTAGACTCTTCTCCCTAGCTGGGATTAATTGGTAGTCTTAACTTTTTAGACACTTTAATGCTGTTGAGCCGACACCGCTACCGATAAAGTGTTCGTTAAGGCACGCACAACTGAGCGTAGTTCTGGTTACCAACAAACAGCCATCAAATCGTGACATGGCGAGACTTTGCACAAAGAGTTTTATTTTGCTGCGCCACCTTTAAACTTCTTTGCGATCCTCGAACGCTACCTCTTTTCTGTTTGGCATTCTTTGGTGCGCCCATTCTGTCGTGGTGGTGGATGATCGAAGGCCTGGCGCTTTCGCGGCCGCCATTCTAATTTTCAGCATATTCATATTGAAGTTTTCCACAACAAGCGGTATTTCCTCCATTTTTCATTTGCACTTTGACTATTTTCCGGTGTGGTGGCGCCAGTACCACGTAGATACTTAAATCTGTTGTCGTCAACCCTTTTGTCTATTTGCCTATTTTGCTTCTTTTTTCAATTTCACTTTGTAACCTGGATTCTTCTGCTCAGGCGAATCTGGAGACACAAACTCGAATTTAAAAGCGTATATTTGGTCATATTCATGCTAACAATCAACAATGTACCGGGATTTCTATTAACAATAAATTCTGCTCAAACAGTAATTTTAATTCCATCATTATATTCTCATTTCATGTAAGTTCTGCTTGGATCCCACAACGGCGCCAAAACTCGCTGGGTGGTTCCAGCAAGCACCAGGTCAGCACAGACTGAGATCAAGATAGCGGATCCAAATCGTGACCTGATGTAAGAACCCGCGTTTTAAGCAACATTTTTCGCTACTAATTGTAAAGAACATCATTTGGTAGCTTCTTTATAAACCCGAAATGAAAAAACTGAACAGACGAGTAGATGAATAAACCCAAGGAGATGTGAGAGATGTTAAAAGTGTCAATGCCCTAGTTATTAACATGCAATGTTCTCATTTTTATTGCAGCAATTTCACCTAATTTAGCGAAAACATGGTTACCTTATGACAAGAAGACCATCGAGATTTTGAAGTCCATAACCGAACATTCAAATCCTAGGTGCATAAATATAAAGTTAAAGATTAACTCTATTTCAGAAATTGGGAGAAAGAAAACAAAGACACATCACATCGCCAAATGCCTCATCACAATCCGGATCAATTCATAGTTAGAAAACGAGTTAAGAGCGCAGAAAGAAGACCATATAACTAATCCAAATTCTACTGAACTTTAGCTTTCTATTCGGAATCCTCGATAAACTTCATATATCAATTTAAATGAAATATGCAAAGAGACACAAATAAAACTAAGGCTAAGTATAATTTTATTGTGGTTATGTAAACTTCAAAACTTAAACATATAACAACTAGGGAGTTCGTGACTTCCCCAAGAAATAGAGAGACTACTCCATGCTAATATTATAAACACATGAAAATAATTTTAATTATAGCCGAAACCCTGTAAGAACTAAGTACAGAAACCCCTTGGAAGCATCTCCCTAAGGTTCACCGGACACTTGACTCCAAATCTCGCCCTTTTCTCAAGAAAAGTACAACAGGTCGCACCGCTGCCTTCGACTTTCTCTCCTCCAATCACGAAATTAAACGGCTCAAACCCGAAATTAGAACTGTAAAACCTGATGATTTGCGACCGCTTCAACCAGCGATGACATTTCTATATCTTTGTTCTCACGCCTACCGTAATTCTGATTCTCTGCCCGTAAGGAAGTATGCCTTCTACATCAGAATTACAGTCGATATTGCATGCGAACCTTCCTTCGGTCCTTTTCGTTGTGTACGAAATTTGGAGTCCATTCTCACTGGGAAACCGAGATACATGTTGGTAGTTAAGGATTGCTTATATGCTAATTTCTGCACTCAACATATTTTAAGCATAAAACCTCACAAAACCCATTGATTGACCTGAATTTCTGCAATACATCCTCTATCTCCAGGACCTTCAGTCCACTGGATTGACAAATAGAATATGCAACCCAGATATGGTCTTTTAAAACTCGATTTTTCTTCTTCAGTAGTTAGAACTTCACTTCTTGACCATTCAATGCACCCCCAGAACTCTGGTGCTAAATTTCCTACCTTTGTGATACCTTCTGAGACATTTAGACTTCTCCTGTTGAAATACCGACATCGGTTGCGCAGATCCCCGGTTTTTCGCAACCTTTTTTCGGTATTTTCTGCTGAAATGCATCGCCAATAAAGTACCGCTTTACGCCACGCCACCGGAGCAGGCTCTTCTAAAGCTTTCAGCAGCCACATCGCAAAAATCTTGCCTTGTAAGTGAGATTCTTTTGCGCCATTGCCAGAGTATACGCTGTGAGCCACTCGACTTTCTATGATCTTTAGAACCACAACCTTTTCAGATGGCATCTTCTTTTGGCGCTGGGGCCCATTCATGTTTGAGTAGGTGTGAGGTAGCGCCGAAGACGCCGGGTCAGGTATTCCACTTCACATTGTCTTCTTTTGGAAGCTTTCCTACCCATATTGGTATTCTCTCTCCATTTATTTGAATTTCTTTGACTACTTACAAGCGCCACCTAAGTATACCTAATTCAACCCTTTTTACTATTTTGCTCGCTTTTTGGCTTCATAATTTTCTATGAGAATACACGTATCACCAGGTACTTGGACATTACACAAACATCATGAGATGGAGTTACATTATTATTTACTAACAATCAACTCAAAATTGGGATTCCCAACACAAGTTCATTGTTATAACACCGCTCTTCGAGACACTGGCGATATTCCTCCATACGCTGGGGTCCTTCGGTGTCTGATATCCCCAGCCGGCAACCACACGCCATAAAAAACCTTTTGGGTGGTGTGTAGCAAAATGCACTAGGTCGAAGATACAGACTCGAGAGTCAAAAGATATCGACATCCTACAAAGACCTCATGAGAACCTACTTTAAGCAAAGATTTTTCATCGATTGAGAAAAGAATTTCTTTGGTTTTGAGAACTAGGAAACAAAAATAACAAAATTAGGATCATCGGAGTTATTGACTCAGGAGATGAGATGCTGGAGAAAAAGTAGTCGAATCCTCCTCTATATTAACATGCAAAGTTCTTGATTTTATAGCTCGCAATTTTGACGACTTAGTTGAAAATATGTATACACCCATATACAGGAAAATAACTTTCACCCATTCAACTCATAGCATAAAAATCTAGAAACATTCAAATCCAAGGTGTATACAAATATAAAGCTTAAAGATTAACTCTCATTTTCAATCGTAAGAGAGCAAATAACACATCACATCGCTTTTCACCAGGCCTTCATCACAACCGGAACAATCTAGTTAGGTAAACGAGTTGTTAAGAAAACAAAGACACCCTATAAATCAATCCAAATTCTTCGTCCAGGTACTTTCTATTCTGTCCCCGATAAACTTCAAATAACTAAATTGTGTACCAAAGCAAGACACACAAAATTTTAAAAACTTAAGGCTGGCACTTTATTGCTATAAACTCAAAACTTAAATATTATACACAACAAGGACTTTTTCAAGGCGACTTCCAACAGATATATATTCTACTCCATGCTAACACTTAATATAAAACACATGAAAGAAGAATTTAATTATACAGCTTTTCTTGAAATCAAAACAAACTGTATACGAAAACCCCTTCAAGGACTGGGGTTTTAAGTCACTGACACTGATCAAAATTCTCCTTTTCTCCATTCCAGCTGGAGGTCAGTAAAGACTCTCTCTGAATTCCTCTCAAACTAACTACAAAACAGAGACAAAATAAACCAGAAATTAGAACTAAAAAACTGATGATTTACCTTCAGACCTTCCTATATATTCATCAGCCTATAGTAATCTATGGATCTCCTTCTAGGAATAAAGGCATAGTGCCATGCCTTCCAACCCCATATATACTGAATGGCAATTAGATACAATTCCTCCCATATTAGGCTGCCTGCAGCTAGGAATTCTGAGTCCAGCCTCCAAGAAGATGGGAAACCGATATACGAGAAGTTGCATCGTGTATTTGCAGCCACCTGCACCGGCCCCACTTGGAAGCATAAAACCCCTAAAACCCCACTGGCATTAGGGACTCTAAATTTAGAGTCACTGCTAATCCTCTCTATCTCCTGAAATCTTTCAGTCCAAATTTTGCATTGAATTGAATATAACCCAGATGGCCTTTAAACTCAAATTTTCACTACAGTTTCTTCTTTTTGAAACCTCACTTCCATCATTCAATGGAACACCCCAGAACTCTAGGAAGCAAATTTCTTTAGAATATTCTGTGATACCTCTCTTTAGGCATTTCTCAGGATTTTCTCCCCAAATATGGGACGATCAGCCGCTCCAGATCCCAGATTTCGCTACTTCTGGCGTTGCTGAGGGCTTCCACCGGCCACCTGCCGCTTTAGCGCCGCCATAATAATCGAGCAATTCTTTCTAAGTCAGCAAACAAAGCCATCAAACATTCCGAAGTATAGGACTTTTGGCACATACAAATGACATATTTAGTAGCGCCACTCTTGTAGACTTTTCATATGATCCCTCTAAATCCACAACCTTTCTTCGCATTTCTGAATATACCTTTACATGCCACTCTCCACTCGTCAGGTAGCCCCATGTCTTCATTCCACTTCTCCTCCGTCAGGATTTCTTCCTCTTTAAAGCTTTCCTGTTCCCACCCATTTATTTGAATTTTCGGACTATTTTCCTGCGCGGTGGTTTCACAGGGTCCTCGAGAGGCCAGACCAGGCGGGCTACACCAACCTTTGGCTCTTTCTTTTTTTAGGTTTGACAATTTTCTTTGAGTTCAGATTTTTCACCTCTACCATAAAATACCTCGGCACACAAACATGAATTTGTTGTATTCGTCATTTTCATGCTAAGCAACTCATAATTGATTTCTAATCATAAATTCATGCCTAAACAAGTACTTCGACACTTATTACATATTCCTATGTCTCTTCGGGTCGATCCTCTCGCAACGGCGCCAAATACTTGTTAAGTTCAGCAAGTGCACTCAGGTCATAAGTAATATGGACTGAGAGTCAAGATATCGA
>JAINDJ010000116.1:0-63787 GCA_019845555.1 Aristolochia fimbriata | reverse complement strand
TTAGAGGTGAACGGAATCATTTTTCGCTGATAACTCAATTTATTGATTTAACAGAGTCGCCGCTAACTCAATTTAGCTAATTTAACGGAATTATTGCTAATTCAGTTTACGACGAAAGTGTCCATTTGTGACTAACTTCACTTTTAGTGACGACGGAGTCGCCGCTAACCTGCCTAATCAACGAACGGAGTCGCCACTAACCCACTTTATCGACGAACGAAATCGCTGTTAACTCACTTTAGTGATGAACATCCGCTCGTCGCTAACTCACTTAGGCGACGAGTTTGCTGCTCATCTCTAACTCACTTCAGTGGACGGACGGAGTTGTCGCTAGTCACTTTAGCGACGCACGGAGTTGTTGTTTGGCGCACTTTAGCCACCAACGGAGTCATTGCTAGTCGGTTTAGCGACGAAAATCAATTAGTGACTAACTCACTTTTAGTGACGAAAGGAGTCGCCGCTATTAAATTTAGCTTAATTTAACGAGGGTCGCCGCTAACTCAAATTAGCTAAAACAAAAGGAGTTGTCGCTACCTCACTTTAGCTTAATTAACGGGTCGCCGCTAACTCACTTTTAGCTGATGAACATCCGCACATTACTAACTCGAAGTTAAAAACAAATGGAGTCATGGTTAGCTTATTTTTGGAGTCATCGCTAAATGACTTTAGCTAATTTAACGTAGTCAATGCTTATTAATTTTAGCCACCAATGTCCGTATGTCGCTACACACTTTTAACGGAGTTGCCGCTAACTCACTTTAATGACAAAATCAGAGTCGCCGCTACTCACTTTTAACGGTTTTAACGGGTCATTACTAATTCCGCTTTAGCTTAATAACGCCCGCTCATCCATAACTCACTTTAGCGACGAAAATGCACAGTCGCCGCTAAATCACATTAGCAACGAGTGGAGTCGCCGCTAACTCACTTTTGCGATAAACGCAGTCGCTAACTCACTTTAGCTTAATAAACGGAGTTGTTGCTAACTCACTTTAGCTTAATTTTAATGGAGTCGCTAACTAACTAACCCCTTTGGCTTTATGAACGCCTGTTCGTTGGTAACTCACTTTAGCTGCATAAGGAGTCGCCGATTTCACTTTTAGGGAGAAACGTCCGCTCATCGCTAACTAACTTTTAGCTTATTTTAACGGAGTCATCACTAGCTCACTTTTACCGATGAACATCCATTCGTCGCCAACTTAGGAAAATGGAGTCGCCGCTACTCACTTTAGCTGACAAACGGAGTCGCCGCTACTCTCACTTTAGCGACAAACGGAGTCATTTCTTATTCACTTTAGTGACGAACGCCAGTTCGTCGCTAACTCTTTTAGCGATGAATGGAGTCGACGCTAACTCAATTTAGCCGGCGAACAAAGTCATTTCTAACTCAGTTTAGTGACGGGTGTCCATTAGTGACTTACTCACTTTAGAGACCTAATGGAATCATTGCTTACACACTTTAGCTTAATTTAATGGGGATGTAGCTAACTCACTTTTAGCAACGAAAAGGAGACGCCGCTAACTCACTTGGAGCGACTTAACGGAGTTGCCACTAACTCACTTTAGGGATGAACATCCGCTTCACCAGTAACTCATTTTAACTACACATCCCTAACTGACTTTTTTGCGATGAACTGAGTCAATACCACTAATTTTAGTAACTAATGTCCGCTCATCGCTAACTCACTTTAGTGTCAAAATGAGTCGCCTCTTAACTCACTTTTAACGATTTTAACGGAGTCGCCGCAAAACTCACTTTAGTGTCGAACGGAGTCATTGCTTATTCACTTTTAGCTGCCATGTGTGTCGCAACTAACTCACTTAAGTGACGAACGGAGACGCCGCTTACTTAGTTTAGAGGCAAACGAGTCATTTTTCGCCGATAACTCAATTTATTGACGAACAGAGTCGCCGCTAACTCAATTTAGTGACTAACGGAATTATTGCTAATTCAGTTTTAGCTTAATTTAGTGTCCATTTGTGACTAACTCACTTTAGTGACGACTGGAGTCGCCGCTAACCTGCCTAATCGAATTTTAACGGAGTCGTCACTAACCCACTTTTATCGACAAAACAGAATCGCTGCAACTCACTTTTAGTGATGAACATCCGCTCGTCGCTAACTCACTTAGGCCGACGAAGTGCGCTCATCTCTAACTCACTTCCTGTGACGGACGGAGTTGTCGCTAGTCACTTTAGCGACGTAAGGAGTCGTTGCTTGGCGCACTTTAGCCACCAACGGAGTCATTGCTAGTCGGTTTAGCAACGAAGTGTCAATTAGTGACTAACTCAATTTAGTGACGAAAGGAGTCGCCGCTATTACACAATTTAGCGACATTTAACGGGTCGTCGCTAACTCAAATTAGCTAAACAGATGGAGTTGTCGCTACCTCACTTTAGCGACGAACGGGTTCGTCGCTAACTCACTTTAGCGATGAACATCCGTACATCACTAACTCACATTAGCAACGAATGGAGTCATGGTTAGCGACGAACAGAGTCATCGCTAAATGACTTTAGCGACGAACGGAGTCAATGCTAATTAATTTTAGCGACCAATGTCCGTATGTCGCTTACTCACTTTAACGGAGTTGTCGCTAACGCACTTTAATGACAAACAGAGTCGCCGCTACTCATTTTTTTCAATTTAACGGAGTCATTACTAATTCCCTTTAGCGACGAACGTCCGTTCATCCATAACTCACTTTAGCGACGAGCGCAGTCGTCGCTAAATCACATTAGCAACGGGTGGAGTCGTCGCTAACTCACTTTAGCGACAAACGCAGTCGTCGCTAACTCACTTTAGCGACAAACGGAGTTGTTGCTAACTCGCTTTAGCGACGAATGGAGTCGTTGCTAACTCCCTTTGGCGATGAACGTCTGTTCGTTGGTAACTCACTTTAGCAGCGAAAGGAGTCGTCGATTTCTCACTTTAGGGAGAAACGTCCGTTCATCTCTAACTAACTTTAGCGACGAACGGAGCCATCACTAGCTCACTTTACCGATGAACATCCATTTGTCGTCAACTTAGGAAAATGGAGTCGTCGCTTACTCACTTTATCGACGAACGGAGTCGTCGCTTACTCTCACTTTAGCGACAAATGGAGTCATTTCTTATTCACTTTAGTGACGAACGTCAGTTCGTCGCTAACTCTCTTTAGCGATGAATGGAGTCGATGCTAACTCACTTTAGCGATGAACAGAGTCATTTCTAACTCAGTTTAGGGACGGGTGTCCATTAGTGACTTACTCACTTTAGAGACGAATGGAATCATTGCTTACACACTTTAGCAACGAATGGGGATGTAGCTAACTCACTTTAGCAACGAAAGGAGACGTCGCTAACTCACTTCAGCTTAATTTAACGGAGTCGCCACTAACTCACTTTAGGGATGAACATCCGCTCACCCAACTCATTTTAACTACACATCCCTAACTGACTTTTTATGATGAACTGAGTCAATACCACTTAATTTTAGCAACTAATGTCCGTTCATCGCTAACTCACTTTAGTGTCAAACTGAGTCGTCTCTAACTCACTTTTTAACGACGAACGGAGTTGTCGCAAACTCACTTTAGCGTCGAACGGAGTCATTGCGTATTCACTTTAGCGTTGAGTGTGCATTCGTCACTAACTCACTTAAGTGACGAACGGAGACGTCGCTTACTCAGTTTAGAGGCGAACGGAGTCATTTTTCGTCGATAACTCAATTTATTGACGAACAGAGTCGTCGCTAACTCAATTTAGCGACGAACGGAATTATTGCTAATTCAGTTTAGCGACGAGTGTCCATTTGTGACTAACTCACTTTAGTGACGACTGGAGTCGTCGCTAACTCGCCTAATCGACGAACGGAGTCGTCACTAACCCACTTTATCGACGAACAGAATCGTTGCTAACTCACTTTAGGGAGGAACATCCGTTCGTCGCTAACTCACTTAGGCGACGAGTTTGCGTTCATCTCTAACTCACTCCTGTGACGGATGGAGTTGTCGCTTAGTCACTTTAGCGACGTAAGGAGTTGTTGTTTGCGCACTTTAGCGACCAACGGAGTCATTGCTAGTCAGTTTAACAACGAGTGTCAATTAGTGACTAACTCACTTTAGTGACGAAAGGAGTCGTCGTTTACACAATTTAGCGACGAACGGGGTCGTCGCTAACTCAAATTAGCTAAACAAAAGGAGTTGTCGCTACCTCACTTTAGCGACGAACGGGTTCGTCGCTAACTCACTTTAGCGATGAACATCCGTACATTACTAACTCGAGTTAAAAACAAATGGAGTCATGGTTAGCGACGAACGGAGTCATCGCTAAATGACTTTAGCGACGAACAGAGTCAATGCTTATTAATTTTAGCGACCAATGTCCGTATGTCTCTTACACACTTTAACGGAGCTGTCGCTAACGCACTTTAATGACAAACAGAGTCGTCGCTTACTCACTTTAACGCGAACGGGGTCATTACTAATTCCGTTAGCTTAATTTAACGCCCGCTCATCCATAACTCACTTTAGCGACGAGCACAGTCGTCGCTAAATCACATTAGCAACGAGTGGAGTCGTCGCTAACTCACTTTTGCGACAAACGCAGTCGTCGCTAACTCACTTTAGCGACAAACGGAGTTTTTGCTAACTCACTTTAGCGACGAATGGAGTCGTTGCTAACTCCCTTTGGCGATGAACGTCTGTTCGTTGGTAACTCACTTTAGCTGCATAAGGAGTCGTCGATTTCTCACTTTAGGGAGAAACGTCCGTTCATCGCTAACTAACTTTAGCGACGAACGGAGTCATCACTAGCTCACTTTACCGATGAACATCCATTCGTCGTCAACTTAGGTAATTGGAGTCGTCGCTTACTCACTTTAGCGACGAAAGGAGTCGTCGCTTACTCTCACTTTAGCGACAAACGGAGTCATTTCTGATTCACTTTAGTGACGAACGTCAGTTCGTCGCAAACTCTCTTTAGCGATGAGTGGAGTCGACGCTAACTCTCTTTAGCGATGAACAGAGTCATTTCTAACTCAGTTTAGGGACGGGTGTCCATTAGTGACTTACTCACTTTAGAGACGAATGGAATCATTGCTTACACACTTTAGCGACGAATGGGGATGTAGCTAACTCACTTTACCAACGAAAGGAGACATCGCTAATTCACTTGAGTGACGAACGGTGTTGTCACTAACTCACTTTAGGGATGAACATCCGTTTACCCGTAACTCATTTTAACTACACATCCCTAACTTACTTTTGCGATGAACTGAGTCAATACCAATTAATTTTAGCAACTAATGTCCGTTCATCGCTAACTCAATTTAGTGTCAAAATGAGTCGTCTCTAACTCACTTTTTAACGACGAACGGAGTCGTCGCAAACTCACTTTAGTGTCGAACGGAGTCATTGCTAATTCACTTTAGCGTTGAGTGTGCGTTCGTCACTAACTCACTTAAGTGACGAACGGAGACGTCGCTTACTTAGTTTAGAGGCAAACAGAGTCATTTTTCGTCGATAACTCAATTTATTGACGAACAGAGTCGTCGCTAACTCAATTTAGTGACGAACGGAATTATTGCTAATTCAGTTTAGCGACGAGTGTCCATTTGTGACTAACTCACTTTAGTGACGACTGGAGTCGTCGCTAACTCGCCTAATCGACGAACGGAGTAGTCACTAACCCACTTTATTGACGAACAGAATCGTTGCTAACTCACTTTAGGGAGGAACATCCGCTCGTCGCTAACTCACTTAGGCGAATGAAAGTGCGCGCTCATCTCTAACTCACCCCTGACAAACGGAGTTGTCGATAGTCACTTTAGCGATGTAAGGAGTCGCTGTTTGGCGCACTTTAGCCACCAACGGAGTCATTGCTAGTCGGTTTAGCAGCGAAAGTGTCAATTAGTGACTAACTCAATTTAGTGACGAAAAGGAGTCGCCGCTATTAATAATTTAGCTTAATTTTAACGGGTCGCCGCTAACTCAAATTCATAAAACAAAAGGAGTTGTCGCTACCTCACTTTAGCGACGAACGGGTCGCCGCTAACTCACTTTTAGCGATGAACATCCGCACATCACTAACTCACTTAGCAACTAATGGAGTCATGGTTAGCGACGAACAGAGTCATCGCTAAATGACTTTAGCGAATTTAACGGAGTCAATGCTAATTAATTTTAGCCACCAATGTCCGTATGTCGCTTACTCACTTTAACGGAGTTGTCGCTAACGCACTTTAATGACAAACAGAGTCGCCGCTACTCATTTTTGGCGCAATTTAACGGAGTCATTACTAATTCCCTTTAGCTTACCTTAACGCCCGCTCATCTATAACTCACTTTAGCGACGAAGCGCAGTCGCCGCTAAATCACATTAGCAACGGGTGGAGTCGCCGCCGACTCAATTTAACGAAAACGAAGTCGCCGCTAACTCACTTTAGCGACAAACGGAGTTTTTGCTAACTCGCTTTAGCTTAATTTAATGGAGTCGCTAAGCTAACTCCCTTTGGCGATGAACGTCTGTTCGTTGGTAACTCACTTTAGCAGCGAAAGGAGTCGTCAATTTCTCACTTTAGGGAGAAACGTCCATTCATCTCTAACTAACTTTAGCGACAAACGGAGCCATCACTAGCTCACTTTTCCGATGAACATCCATTTGTCGTCAACTTAGGAAAATGGAGTAGTCGCTTACTCACTTTATCGACGAACGGAGTCGTCGCTTACTCTCGCTTTAGCGACAAATGGAGTCATTTCTTATTCACTTTAGTGACGAACGTCAGTTCGTCGCTAACTCTCTTTAGCGATGAATGGAGTCGATGCTAACTCACTTTAGCGATGAACAGAGTCATTTCTAACTCAGTTTAGGGACGGGTGTCCATTAGTGACTTACTCACTTTAGAGACGAATGGAATCATTGCTTACACACTTTAGCAACGAATGGGGATGTAGCTAACTCACTTTAGCAACGAAAGGAGACGCCGCTAACTTCACTTCAGCTTAATTTAACGGTGTCGCCACTAACTCACTTTTAGGGATGAACATCCGTTCACCCGTAACTCATTTTAACTACACATCCCTAACTGACTTTTGCGATGAACTGAGTCAATACCAATTAATTTTAGCAACTAATGTTTGTTCATCGCTAACTCACTTTAGTGTCAAACTGAGTCGTCTCTAACTCACTTTTTAACGACGAACGGAGTTGTCGCAAACTCACTTTAGCCTCGAACGGAGTCATTGCGTATTCACTTTAGCGTTGAGTGTGCATTCGTCACTAACTCACTTAAGTGACGAACGGAGACGTCGCTTACTCAGTTTAGAGGCGAACGGAGTCATTTTTCGTCGATAACTCAATTTATTGACGAACAGAATCGTCGCTAACTCAATTTAGCGACGAACGGAATTATTGCTAATTCAGTTTAGCGACGAGTGTCCATTTGTGACTAACTCACTTTAGTGACGACTGAAGTCGTCGCTAACTCGCCTAATCGACGAACGGAGTCGTCACTAACCCACTTTATCGACGAACAGAATCGTTGCCAACTCACTTTAGGGAGGAACATCCGTTCGTCGCTAACTCACTTAGGCGACGAGTTTGCGTTCATCTCTAACTCACTCCTGTGACGGATGGAGTTGTCGCTTAGTCACTTTAGCGACGTAAGGAGTTGTTGTTTGCGCACTTTAGCGACCAACGGAGTCATTGCTAGTCAGTTTAACAACGAGAGTCAATTAGTGACTAACTCACTTTAGTGACGAAAAGGAGTCGCCGTTAATTGATAATTTAGCTTACGAACGGGTCGCCGCTAACTCAAATTAGCTAAACAAAAGGAGTTGTCGCTACCTCACTTTAGCGAATTTTAACGGTTCGCCGCTAACTCACTTTAGCGATGAACATCCGCATATCACTAACTCGAAGTTAAAAACAAATGGAGTCATGGTTAGCGACGAACGGAGTCATCGCTAAATGACTTTAGCTTACGAAACAGAGTCAATGCTTATTAATTTTAGCTTACCAATGTCCGTATGTCGCTTTACACACTTTAACGGAGCTGTCGCTAACGCACTTTAATGACAAAAACAGTAGTCGCCGCTACTCACTTTAACGAATTTAACGGGTCATTACTAATTCCAAGTAGCTTAATTTAACGCCCGCTCATCCATAACTCACTTTAGCGACGAAAGCACAGCCGCCGCTAAATCACATTAGCAACGAAAGGGAGTCGCCGCTAACTCACTTTTTTGCGACAAACGCAGTCGCCGCTAACTCACTTTTAGCGACAAACGGAGTTTTTGCTAACTCACTTTAGCGACGAATGGAGTCGCTATAACTCCCTTTGGCGATGAACGCCTGTTCGCTGGTAACTCACTTTAGCTGCATAAGGAGTCGCCGATTTCTCACTTTAGGGAGAAACGCCCGCTCATCGCTAACTAACTTTAGCGACTTAACGGAGTCATCACTAGCTCACTTTTACCGATGAACATCCATTCGCCGCCAACTTAGGTAATGGAGTCGCCGCTACTCACTTTAGCGACGAAAAGGAGTCGCCGCTACTCTCACTTTTAGCGACAAACGGAGTCATTTCTGATTCACTTTAGTGACGAACGCCAGTTCGTCGCAAACTCTTTTAGCGATGAATGGAGTCGACGCTAACTCTCTTTAGCTGGCGAACAGAGTCATTTCTAACTCAGTTTAGGGACGGTGTCCATTAGTGACTTACTCACTTTAGAGACTAATGGAATCATTGCTTACACACTTTTAGCTTAATTTAATGGGGATGTAGCTAACTCACTTTACCAACGAAAGGAGACATCGCTAATTCACTTGAGTGACGAACGGTGTTGTCACTAACTCACTTTAGGGATGAACATCCGTTTACCCGTAACTCATTTTAACTACACATCCCTAACTTACTTTTGCGATGAACTGAGTCAATACCAATTAATTTTAGCAACTAATGTCCGTTCATCGCTAACTCAATTTAGTGTCAAAATGAGTCGTCTCTAACTCACTTTTTAACGACGAACGGAGTCGTCGCAAACTCACTTTAGTGTCGAACGGAGTCATTGCTAATTCACTTTAGCGTTGAGTGTGCGTTCGTCACTAACTCACTTAAGTGACGAACGGAGACGTCGCTTACTTAGTTTAGAGGCAAACAGAGTCATTTTTCGTCGATAACTCAATTTATTGACGAACAGAGTCGTCGCTAACTCAATTTAGTGACGAACGGAATTATTGCTAATTCAGTTTAGCGACGAGTGTCCATTTGTGACTAACTCACTTTAGTGACGACTGGAGTCGTCGCTAACTCGCCTAATCGACGAACGGAGTAGTCACTAACCCACTTTATTGACGAACAGAATCGTTGCTAACTCACTTTAGGGAGGAACATCCGTTCGTCGGTAACTCACTTAGGCGACGAGTGTGCGTTCATCTCTTACTCACTCCTGTGACAAACGGAGTTGTCGCATAGTCACTTTAGCGATGTAAGGAGTCGTTGCTTGCGCACTTTAGCGACCAACGGAGTCATTGCTAGTCGGTTTAGCAGCGAAAGTGTCAATTAGTGACTAACTCAATTTAGTGACGAAAAGGAGTCGCCGCTATTATACAATTTAGCTTACGAACGGGTCGTCGCTAACTCAAATTCATAAAACAAAAGGAGTTGTCGCTACCTCACTTTAGCGACGAACGGGGTCGTCGCTAACTCACTTTAGCGATGAACATCCGTACATCACTAACTCAAGTTAGCAACGAATGGAGTCATGGTTAGCGACGAACAGAGTCATCGCTAAATGACTTTAGCGACGAACGGAGTCAATGCTAATTAATTTTAGCGACCAATGTCCGTAAGTCGCTTACTCACTTTAACGGAGTTGTCGCTAACGCACTTTAATGACAAAAACAGAGTCGCCGCTACTCATTTTAGCTTATTTAACTGAGTCATTACTAATTCCCTTTAGCTTAATTTAACGCCCGCTCATCTATAACTCACTTTAGCGACGAGCGCAGTCGTCGCTAAATCACATTAGCAACGGGTGGAGTCGTCGCCGACTCAATTTAACGACAAACGTAGTCGTCGCTAACTCACTTTAGCGACAAACAGAGTTTTTGCTAACTCGCTTTAGCGACGAATGGAGTCGTTGCTAACTCCCTTTGGCGATGAACGTCTGTTCGTTGGTAACTCACTTTAGCAGCGAAAGGAGTCGTCAATTTCTCACTTTAGGGAGAAACGTCCATTCATCTCTAACTAACTTTAGCGACAAACGGAGCCATCACTAGCTCACTTTTCCGATGAACATCCATTTGTCGTCAACTTAGGAAAATGGAGTAGTCGCTTACTCACTTTATCGACGAACGGAGTCGTCGCTTACTCTCGCTTTAGCGACAAATGGAGTCATTTCTTATTCACTTTAGTGACGAAACGCCAGTTCGCCGCTAACTCTTTTAGCGATGAATGGAGTCGACGCTAACTCACTTTAGCGATGAACAGAGTCATTTCTAACTCAGTTTAGGACGGGTGTCCATTAGTGACTTACTCACTTTAGAGACTAATGGAATCATTGCTTACACACTTTAGCAACGAATGGGGATGTAGCTAACTCACTTTTAGCAACGAAAAGGAGACGCCGCTAACTTCACTTCAGCGACGAACGGTGTCGCCACTAACTCACTTTAGGGATGAACATCCGCTCACCCGTAACTCATTTTAACTACACATCCCTAACTGACTTTTTATGCATGAACCTGAGTCAATACCAATTAATTTTAGCAACTAATGTTTGTTCATCGCTAACTCACTTTTAGTGTCAAACTGAGTCGCTCTCTAACTCACTTTTTAACGACGAACGGAGTTGTCGCAAACTCACTTTAGCCCGAACGGAGTCATTGCGTATTCACTTTAGCGTTGAGTGTGCATTCGCCACTAACTCACTTAAGTGACGAACGGAGACGCCGCTACTCAGTTTAGAGGCTTAACGGAGTCATTTTTCGCCGATAACTCAATTTATTGATTTGAACAGAATCGCCGCTAACTCAATTTAGCTTAACGAACGGAATTATTGCTAATTCAGTTTAGCGACGAAAGTGTCCATTTGTGACTAACTCACTTTAGTGACGACCGAGTCGCCGCTAACTCGCCTAATCGACGAACGGAGTCGCCACTAACCCACTTTTATCGACGCAACAGAATCGCTGCTAACTCACTTTAGGGAGGAACATCCGCTCGCCGCTAACTCACTTAGGCTTAATTTAGTGTGCTCATCTCTAACTCACTTCCTGACGGATGGAGTTGTCGCTAGTCACTTTAGCGACGAAAGGAGTCGTTGTTTTGTTGAACTTTAGCCACCAACGGAGTCATTGCTAGTCAGTTTAGCTTACAAAGTGTCAATTAGTGACTAACTCACTTTTAGTGACGAAAAGGAGTCGCCGCTATTATAAATTTAGCTTAATTTAACGGGTCGCCGCTAACTCAAATTAGCAAAACAAAAGGAGTTGTCGCTACCTCACTTTAGCGACGAACGGGGTCGCCGCTAACTCACTTTAGCGATGAACATCCGCATATCACTAACTCAAGTTAGCAAACAAATGGAGTCATGGTTAGCGATTTAACAGAGTCATCGCTAAATGACTTTAGCGATTTAACGGAGTCAATGCTAATTAATTTTAGCCACCAATGTCCGTATGTCGCTACTCACTTTAACGGAGTTGTCGCTAACGCACTTTAATGACAAACAGAGTCGCCGCTACTCACTTTAGCGAATTTAACGGAGTCATTACTAATTCCCTTTAGCTTACGAAACGCCCGCTCATCCATAACTCACTTTAGCGACGAATGCACAGTCGCCGCTAAATCACATTAGCAACGAAAGTGGAGTCGCCGCTAACTCACTTTTTGCGACAAACGCAGTCGCCGCTAACTCACTTTAGCGACAAACGGAGTTGTTGCTAACTCGCTTTAGCGACGAATGGAGTCGCTGCTAACTCCCTTTGGCGATGAACGCCTGTTCGCTGGTAACTCACTTTAGCAGCATAAAAGGAGTCGCCGATTTCTCTTTTAGGGAGAAACGCCCGCTCATCGCTAACTAACTTTAGCTTAATTTAACGGAGTCATCACTAGCTCACTTTACCGATGAACATCCATTTGTCCGCCAACTTAGGAAAATGGAGTCGCCGCTACTCACTTTATCGACGAAACGGAGTCGCCGCTACTCTCACTTTAGCAACAAACGGAGTCATTTCTTATTCACTTTAGTGACTAACGCCAGTTCGCCGCTAACTCTTTTAGCGATGAATGGAGTCGACGCTAACTCACTTTAGCTGATGAACAGAGTCATTTCTAACTCAGTTTAGGGACGGTGTCCATTAGTGACTTACTCACTTTAGAGACGAATGGAATCATTGCTTACACACTTTAGCTTAATTTAATGGGGATGTAGCTAACTCACTTTTAGCAACGAAAGGAGACATCGCTAACTTCACTTCAGCTTACGAACGGTGTCGCCACTAACTCACTTTTAGGGATGAACATCCGCTCACCCGTAACTCATTTTAACTACACATCCCTAACTGACTTTTATGATGAACTGAGTCAATACCAATTAATTTTAGCAACTAATGTCCGTTCATCGCTAACTCACTTTAGTGTCAAACTGAGTCGCCTCTAACTCACACTTTTTAACGACGAACGGAGTTGTCGCAAAACTCACTTTTAGCGTCCAAACGGAGTCATTAAGTTATTCACTTTAGCGTTGAGTGTGCGTTCGTCACTAACTCACTTAAGTGACGAACGGAGACGTCGCTTACTCAGTTTAGAGGCGAACGGAGTCATTTTTCGTCGATAACTCAATTTATTGACGAACAGAGTCGTCGCTAACTCAATTTAGCGACGAACGGAATTATTGCTAATTCAGTTTAGCGACGAGTGTCCATTTGTGACTAACTCACTTTAGTGACGACTGAAGTCGTCGCTAACTCGCCTAATCGACGAACGGAGTCGTCACTAACCCATTTTATCGACGAACAGAATCGTTGCTAACTCACTTTAGGGAGGAACATCCGTTCGTCGCTAACTCACTTAGGCGACGAAAGTGCGCTCATCTCTAACTCACTTCCTGACGGAGTTGTCGCTAGTCACTTTAGCGACGTAAGGAGTCGCTGTTTGTGCACTTTAGCCACCAACGGAGTCATTGCTAGTCGGTTTAGCACGAAAGTGTCAATTAGTGACTAACTCACTTTTAGTGACGAAAGGAGTCGCTGCTATTAAATTTAGCTTAATTTAACGGGTCGCCGCTAACTCAAATTAGCAAAACAAAAGGAGTTGTCGCTACCTCACTTTAGCGACAAACGGGTCGCCGCTAACTCACTTTAGCGATGAACATCCGCACATCACTAACTCAAGTTAGCAATGAATGGAGTCATGGTTAGCGACGAACAGAGTCATCGCTAAATGACTTTAGCTTAATTTAACGGAGTCAATGCTAATTAATTTTAGCCACCAATGTCCGTATGTCGCTACTCACTTTAACGGAGTTGTCGCTAACGCACTTTAATGACAAAACAGAGTCGCCGCTACTCACTTTAGCTAATTTAACGGAGTCATTACTAATTCCCTTTAGCTTACGAACGCCCGCTCATCTATAACTCACTTTAGCGACGAGCGCAGTCGCCGCTAAATCACATTAGCAACGAAAGTGGAGTCGCCGCCGACTCAATTTAACGACAAAACGCAGTCGCCGCTAACTCACTTTAGCGACAAAACGGAGTTGTTGCTAACTCGCTTTAGCTTACGAATGGAGTCGCTAACTAACCCTTTGGCGATGAACGCCTGTTCGCTGGTAACTCACTTTAGCAGCTAAAAGGAGTCGCCGATTTCTCACTTTAGGGAGAAACGCCCGCTCATCTCTAACTAACTTTAGCGACAAACGGAGTCATCACTAGCTCACTTTTACCGATGAACATCCATTTGTCGCCAACTTAGGAAAATGGAGTCGCCGCTACTCACTTTATCGACGAAACGGAGTCGCCGCTGCCTCTCACTTTAGCGACAAACGGATTTCATTTCTTTATTCACTTTAGTGCTCTTTTTAGCGATGAATGGAGTCGACGCTAACTCACTTTAGCTGGCGAACAGAGTCATTTCTAACTCAGTTTAGGGACGGGTGTCCATTAGTGACTTACTCACTTTAGAGACTAATGGAATCATTGCTTACACACTTTAGCTTAATCTAATGGGGATGTAGCTAACTCACTTTAGCAACGAAAAGGAGACGCCGCTAACTCACTTCAGCTTAATTTAACGGTGTCGCCACTAACTCACACTTTAGGGATGAACATCCGCTCACCCGTAACTCATTTAACTACACATCCCTAACTGACTTTTATGGCGAACTGAGTCAATACCACTAATTTTAGCAACTAATGTATGTTCATCGCTAACTCACTTTAGTGTCAAACTGAGTCGTCTCTAACTCACTTTTTAACGACGAACGGAGTTGTCGCAAACTCACTTTAGCGTCGAACGGAGTCATTGCTTATTCACTTTAGCGTTGAGTGTGCGTTCGTCACTAACTCACTTAGGTGACGAACGGAGACGTCGCTTACTCAGTTTAGAGGCGAACGGAGTCATTTTTCGTCGATAACTCAATTTATTGACGAACAGAGTCGCCGCTAACTCAATTTAGCTTACGAACGGAATTATTGCTAATTCAGTTTAGCGACGAAGTGTCCATTTGTGACTAACTCACTTTAGTGACGACTGAGTCGCCGCTAACTCGCCTAATCGACGAACGGAGTCGCCACTAACCCACTTTATCGACGAACAGAATCGCTGCAACTCACTTTAGGGAGGAACATCCGCTCGTCGCTAACTCACTTAGGCTTAATTTGTGCTCATCTCTAACTCACTTCAGGGACGGACGGAGTTGTCGCTAGTCACTTTAGCGAATGCAAGGAGTCGCTGTTTGCGCAACTTTAGCCACCAACGGAGTCATTGCTAGTCAGTTTAGCTTAACGAAAAGTCAATTAGTGACTAACTCACTTTTAGTGACGAAAAGGAGTCGCCGCTTACACAATTTAGCTTAATTTAACGGGTCGCCGCTAACTCAAATTAGCAAAACAAAAGGAGTTGTCGCTACCTCACTTTTAGCGACATTTAACGGGTCGCCGCTAACTCACTTTAGCGATGAACATCCGCATATCACTAACTCAAGTTAGCAAACGAATGGAGTCATGGTTAGCGATTTAACAGAGTCATCGCTAAATGACTTTAGCGAATTTAACGGAGTCAATGCTAATTAATTTTAGCCACCAATGTCCGTGATGTCGCTACTCACTTTAACGGAGTTGTCGCTAACGCACTTTAATGACAAAACAGAGTCGCCGCTACTCACTTTTAGCTTAATTTAACGGAGTCATTACTAATTCCCCTTTAGCTTAAAACGCCCGCTCATCTATAACTCACTTTAGCGACGAAGCGCAGTCGCCGCTAAATCACATTAGCAACGAAAGTGGAGTCGCCGCCAACTCAATTTAGCGACAAACGCAGTCGCCGCTAACTCACTTTAGCGACAAACGGAGTTGTTGCTAACTCGCTTTTAGCTTACGAATGGAGTCGCTAACTAACTCCCTTTGGCGATGAACGCCTGTTCGCTGGTAACTCACTTTAGCAGCGAAAGGAGTCGCCGATTTCTCACTTTAGGGAGAAACGCCCGCTCATCTCTAACTAACTTTAGCGACGCTTAACGGAGTCATCACTAGCTCACTTTACCGATGAACATCCATTTGTCGTCAACTTAGGAAAATGGAGTCGCCGCTACTCACTTTTATCGACGAACGGAGTCGCCGCTGCCTCTCACTTTAGCTTAGCAAAAATGGAGTCATTTCTTATTCATTTTAGTGACTTAACGCCATTCACTTTAGTGCTCTTTAGCGATGAATGGAGTCGACGCTAACTCACTTTAGCGATGAACAGAGTCATTTCTAACTCAGTTTAGGGACGGGTGTCCATTAGTGACTTACTCACTTTTAGAGACGAATGGAATCATTGCTTACACACTTTAGCTTAATTTAATGGGGATGTAGCTAACTCACTTTAGCAACGAAAGGAGACGCCGCTAACTTCACTTCAGCTTAATTTAACGGTGTCGCCACTAACTCACTTTAGGGATGAACATCCGCTCACCCGTAACTCATTTTAACTACACATCCCTAACTGACTTTTGCAATGAACTGAGTCAATACCAATTAATTTTAGCAACTAATGTATGTTCATCGCTAACTCACTTTAGTGTCAAACTGAGTCGTCTCTAACTCACTTTTTAACGACGAACGGAGTTGTCGCAAACCTCACTTTAGCGCGAACGGAGTCATTGCTTATTCACTTTAGCGTTGAGTGTGCGTTCGTCACTAACTCACTTAAGTGACGAACGGAGACGTCGCTTCCTCAGTTTAGAGGCGAACGGAGTCATTTTTCGTCGATAACTCAATTTATTGACGAACAGAGTCGTCGCTAACTCAATTTAGCTTAATTAACGGAATTATTGCTAATTCAGTTTAGCTTAACGAAAGTGTCCATTTGTGACTAACTCACTTTAGTGACGACCGAAGTCGCCGCTAACTCGCCTAATCGACGAACGGAGTCGCCACTAACCCACTTTATCGACGAACAGAATCGCTAACTCACTTTAGGGAGGAACATCCGCTCGTCGCTAACTCACTTAGGCGACGAAAGTGCTCATCTCTAACTCACTCCTGACGGAGTTGTCGCTAGTCACTTTTAGCGACGTAAGGAGTCGCTGCTTGCGAACTTTAGCCACCAACGGAGTCATTGCTAGTCAGTTTAGCGACGAAAGTGTCAATTAGTGACTAACTCACTTTTAGTGACGAAAAGGAGTCGCCGCTATTACAATTTAGCTTAATTTAACGGGTCGCCGCTAACTCAAATTAGCAAAACAAAAGGAGTTGTCGCTACCTCACTTTAGCGACGAACGGGTCGCCGCTAACTCACTTTAGCGATGAACATCCGCATATCACTAACTCAAGTTAGCAATGAATGGAGTCATGGTTAGCGACGGTCAGAGTCATCGCTAAATGACTTTAGCTTACGAACGGAGTCAATGCTAATTAATTTTAGCCACCAATGTCCGTATGTCGCTACTCACTTTAACGGAGTTGTCGCTAACGCACTTTAATGACAAAAACAGAGTCGCCGCTACTCACTTTAGCTTAATTTAACGAGTCATTACTAATTCCCTTTAGCCTAATTTAACGCCCGCTCATCTATAACTCACTTTAGCGACGAAGCGCAGTCGCCGCTAAATCACATTAGCAACGAGTGGAGTCGTCGCCGACTCAATTTAGCGACAAACGCAGTCGTCGCTAACTCACTTTAGCGACAAACGGAGTTGTTGCTAACTCGCTTTTAGCTTACGAATGGAGTCGCTAAACTAACTCCCTTTGGCGATGAACGCCTGTTCGCTGGTAACTCACTTTAGCAGCGAAAGGAGTCGTCGATTTCTCACTTTAGGGAGAAACGTCCGTTCATCTCTAACTAACTTTAGCGACGAACGGAGTCATCACTAGCTCACTTTACCGATGAACATCCATTTGTCGTCAACTTAGGAAAATGGAGTCGTCGCTTACTCACTTTATCGACGAACGGAGTCGTCGCTGCCTCTCACTTTAGCGACAAACGGAGTCATTTCTTATTCACTTTAGTGCTCTTTAGCGATGAATGGAGTCGACGCTAACTCACTTTAGCGATGAACAGAGTCATTTCTAACTCAGTTTAGGGACGGGTGTCCATTAGTGACTTACTCACTTTAGAGACGAATGGAATCATTGCTTACACACTTTAGCGACGAATGGGGATGTAGCTAACTCACTTTAGCAACGAAAAGGAAACGCCGCTAACTCACTTCAGCGACGAACGGTGTCGCCACTAACTCACTTTAGGGATGAACATCCGCTCACCCGTAACTCATTTTAACTACACATCCCTAACTGACTTTTTGGTATGATGAACTGAGTCAATACCAATTAATTTTAGCAACTAATGTATGTTCATCGCTAACTCACTTTAGTGTCAAACCGAGTCGCTCTCTAACTCACTTTTTAACGACGAACGGAGTCGTCGCAAACTCACTTTTAGCCGAACGGAGTCATTGCTTATTCACTTTAGCGTTGAGTGTGCATTCGCCACTAACTCACTTAAGTGACGAACGGAGACGCCGCTACTCAGTTTAGAGGCTTAACGGAGTCATTTTTCGCCGATAACTCAATTTATTGACGAACAGAGTCGCCGCTAACTCAATTTAGCTTACGAACGGAATTATTGCTAATTCAGTTTAGCGACGAAAGTGTCCATTTGTGACTAACTCACTTTAGTGACGACTGAAGTCGCCGCTAACTCGCCTAATCGACGAACGGAGTCGCCACTAACCCACTTTATCGACAACAGAATCGCTAACTAACTCACTTTAGGGAGGAACATCCGCTCGTCGCTAACTCACTTAGGCTTACGAAAGTGCGCTCATCATCTAACTCACTCCTGACGGAGTTGTCGCTAGTCACTTTAGCGACGTAAGGAGTCGCTGCTTTAACTTTAGCCACCAACGGAGTCATTGCTAGTCAGTTTAGCGACGAAAGTGTCAATTAGTGACTAACTCACTTTAGTGACGAAAAGGAGTCGCCGCTATTATTGAATTTAGCTTAATTTAACGGGTCGCCGCTAACTCAAATTAGCAAAACAAAAGGAGTTGTCGCTACCTCACTTTAGCGACGAACGGGTCGCCGCTAACTCACTTTAGCGATGAACATCCGCATATCACTAACTCAAGTTAGCAATGAATGGAGTCATGGTTAGCTTACGAACAGAGTCATCGCTAAATGACTTTAGCTTAATTTAACGGAGTCAATGCTAATTAATTTTAGCCACCAATGTCCGTATGTCGCTACTCACTTTAACGGAGTTGTCGCTAACGCACTTTAATGACAAAACGAGTCGCCGCTACTCACTTTTAGCTTAATTTAACGGAGTCATTACTAATTCCCTTTAGCTTACCTAACGCCCGCTCATCTATAACTCACTTTAGCGACGAAGCGCAGTCGCCGCTAAATCACATTAGCAACGAGTGGGAGTCGCCGCCGAACTCAATTTAGCGACAAACGCAGTCGCCGCTAACTCACTTTTAGCTGACAAACGGAGTTGTTGCTAACTCGCTTTAGCGACGAAATGGAGTCGCTGCTAACTCCCTTTGGCGATGAACGCCTGTTCGCTGGTAACTCACTTTAGCAGCAAAAGGAGTCGCCGATTTCACTTTAGGGAGAAACGCCCGCTCATCTCTAACTAACTTTAGCTTAATTTAACGGAGTCATCACTAGCTCACTTTACCGATGAACATCCATTTGTCGTCAACTTAGGAAAATGGAGTCGTCGCTTACTCACTTTATCGACGAACGGAGTTGTCGCTGCCTCTCACTTTAGCGACAAACGGAGTCATTTCTTATTCACTTTAGTGCTCTTTAGCGATGAATGGAGTCGACGCTAACTCACTTTAGCGATGAACAGAGTCATTTCTAACTCAGTTTAGGGACGGGTGTCCATTAGTGACTTACTCACTTTAGAGACGAATGGAATCATTGCTTACACACTTTAGCGACGAATGGGGATGTAGCTAACTCACTTTTAGCAACGAAAGGAGACGCCGCTAACTTCACTTCAGCTTACCTAACGGTGTCGCCACTAACTCACTTTTAGGGATGAACATCCGCTCACCCGTAACTCATTTTAACTACACATCCCTAACTGACTTTTGCAGATGAACTGAGTCAATACCAATTAATTTTAGCAACTAATGTATGTTCATCGCTAACTCACTTTAGTGTCAAACTGAGTCGCTCTAACTCACTTTTTAACGACGAACGGAGTTGTCGCAAAACTCACTTTTAGCGCCGAACGGAGTCATTGCTTATTCACTTTAGCGTTGAGTGTGCTGCTCATTACTAACTCACTTAAGTGACGAACGGAGACGCCGCTACTCAGTTTAGAGGCTTAACGGAGTCATTTTTCGCCGATAACTCAATTTATTGACGAACAGAGTCGCCGCTAACTCAATTTAGCTTAATTTAACGGAATTATTGCTAATTCAGTTTAGCGACGAAAGTGTCCATTTGTGACTAACTCACTTTAGTGACGACCGAGTCGCCGCTAACTCGCCTAATCGACGAACGGAGTCGCCACTAACCCACTTTATCGACGAACAGAATCGCTAACTCACTTTAGGGAGGAACATCCGCTCGTCGCTAACTCACTTAGGCGACGAAGTGTGCGCTCATCTCTAACTCACTCCTGACGGAGTTGTCGCTAGTCACTTTAGCGACGCAAGGAGTCGCTGTTTCGCAACTTTAGCCACCAACGGAGTCATTGCTAGTCAGTTTAGCGACGAGTGTCAATTAGTGACTAACTCACTTTAGTGACGAAAGGGAGTCGCCGCTATTGACATTTAGCTTAATTTAACGGGTCGCCGCTAACTCAAATTAGCAAAACAAAAGGAGTTGTCGCTACCTCACTTTAGCGACGAACGGGTCGCCGCTAACTCACTTTAGCGATGAACATCCGCATATCACTAACTCACATTAGCAACGAATGGAGTCATGGTTAGCGACGAACAGAGTCATCGCTAAAATGACTTTAGCGACGAACGGAGTCAATGCTAATTAATTTTAGCCACCAATGTCCGTGATGTCGCTACTCACTTTAACGGAGTTGTCGCTAACGCACTTTAATGACAAAACAGAGTCGCCGCTACTCACTTTTAGCTTACGAACGGAGTCATTACTAATTCCTTTAGCGAATTTAACGCCCGCTCATCTATAACTCACTTTAGCGACGAAGCGCAGTCGCCGCTAAATCACATTAGCAACGAGTGGAGTCGCCGCCGACTCAATTTAGCGACAAACGCAGTCGCCGCTAACTCACTTTAGCGACAAACGGAGTTGTTGCTAACTCGCTTTTAGCTTAATTTAATGGAGTCGCTAACTCCCTTTGGCGATGAACGCCTGTTCGCTGGTAACTCACTTTAGCAGCAAAAGGAGTCGCCGATTTCACTTTAGGGAGAAACGCCCGCTCATCTCTAACTAACTTTAGCTTAATTTAACGGAGTCATCACTAGCTCACTTTACCGATGAACATCCATTTGTCGTCAACTTAGGAAAATGGAGTCGCCGCTACTCACTTTTATCGACGAACGGAGTCGCCGCTGCTACTCACTTTTTAGCTTACAAACGGAGTCATTTCTTATTCACTTTAGTGACTCTTTAGCGATGAATGGAGTCGACGCTAACTCACTTTAGCGATGAACAGAGTCATTTCTAACTCAGTTTAGGGACGGGTGTCCATTAGTGACTTACTCACTTTTAGAGACGAATGGAATCATTGCTTACACACTTTAGCTTAATTTAATGGGGATGTAGCTAACTCACTTTAGCAACGAAAGGAGACGCCGCTAACTTCACTTCAGCTTACGAACGGTGTCGCCACTAACTCACTTTTTAGGGATGAACATCCGCTCACCCGTAACTCATTTTAACTACACATCCCTAACTGACTTTTTGCATGAACTGAGTCAATACCAAATAATTTTAGCAACTAATGTATGTTCATCGCTAACTCACTTTAGTGTCAAACCGAGTCGCTCTCTAACTCACTTTTTAACGACGAACGGAGTTGTCGCGAAACTCACTTTTAGCGCCGAACGGAGTCATTGCTTATTCACTTTAGCGTTGAGTGTGCATTCATTACTAACTCACTTAAGTGACGAAACGGAGACGCCGCTACTCAGTTTAGAGGCTTAACGGAGTCATTTTTCGCCGATAACTCAATTTATTGACGAACAGAGTCGCCGCTAACTCAATTTAGCTTACCTAACGGAATTATTGCTAATTCAGTTTAGCGACGAAGTGTCCATTTGTGACTAACTCACTTTAGTGACGACTGAGTCGCCGCTAACTCGCCTAATCGACGAACGGAGTCGCCACTAACCCACTTTATCGACGAACAGAATCGCTAAGCTAACTCACTTTAGGGAGGAACATCCGCTCGCCGCTAACTCACTTAGGCGACGAAAGTGTGCGCTCATCTCTAACTCACTCCTGACGGACGGAGTTGTCGCTAGTCACTTTAGCGACGTAAGGAGTCGCTGCTTTCATGTAACTTTAGCCACCAACGGAGTCATTGCTAGTCAGTTTAGCTTACGAAGTGTCAATTAGTGACTAACTCACTTTAGTGACGAAAAGGAGTCGCCGCTATTACAATTTAGCTTAATTTAACGGGTCGCCGCTAACTCAAATTAGCAAAACAAAAAGGAGTTGTCGCTACCTCACTTTAGCGACGAACGGGTCGCCGCTAACTCACTTTAGCGATGAACATCCGCACATCACTAACTCAAGTTAGCAACGAATGGAGTCATGGTTAGCGACGAACAGAGTCATCGCTAAATGACTTTAGCTTACGAACGGAGTCAATGCTAATTAATTTTAGCCACCAATGTCCGTGATGTCGCTACTCACTTTAACGGAGTTGTCGCTAACGCACTTTAATGACAAAACAGAGTCGCCGCTACTCACTTTTAGCTTAATTAACGGAGTCATTACTAATTCCCTTTAGCTTAATTAACGCCCGCTCATCTATAACTCACTTTAGCGACGAAGCGCAGTCGCCGCTAAATCACATTAGCAACGAAGTGGAGTCGCCGCCGACTCAATTTAGCGACAAACGCAGTCGCCGCTAACTCACTTTAGCGACAAACGGAGTTGTTGCTAACTCGCTTTTTAGCGACGAATGGAGTCGCTATAACTCCCTTTGGCGATGAACGCCTGTTCGCTGGTAACTCACTTTAGCAGCAAAAGGAGTCGCCGATTTCACTTTAGGGAGAAACGCCCGCTCATCTCTAACTAACTTTAGCTTACGAACGGAGTCATCACTAGCTCACTTTTTACCGATGAACATCCATTTGTCGCCAACTTAGGAAAATGGAGTCGCCGCTACTCACTTTTTATCGACGAACGGAGTCGCCGCTACTCTCACTTTAGCTTTAAACGGAGTCATTTCTTATTCACTTTAGTGAGTGCTAACTCTTTTAGCGATGAATGGAGTCGACGCTAACTCACTTTAGCGATGAACAGAGTCATTTCTAACTCAGTTTAGGGACGGGTGTCCATTAGTGACTTACTCACTTTTAGAGACTAATGGAATCATTGCTTACACACTTTAGCAACGAATGGGGATGTAGCTAACTCACTTTAGCAACGAAAGGAGACGCCGCTAACTTCACTTCAGCTTAATTAACGGTGTCGCCACTAACTCACTTTTAGGATGAACATCCGCTCACCCGTAACTCATTTTAACTACACATCCCTAACTGACTTTTTTGGCATGAACTGAGTCAATACCAATTAATTTTAGCAACTAATGTTTGTTCATCGCTAACTCACTTTAGTGTCAAACTGAGTCGCTCTCTAACTCACTTTTAACGACGAACGGAGTTGTCGCAAACTCACTTTAGCCGAACGGAGTCATTGCTTATTCACTTTAGCGTTGAGTGTGCATTCGCCACTAACTCACTTAAGTGACGAACGGAGACGCCGCTACTCAGTTTAGAGGCTTAACGGAGTCATTTTTCGCCGATAACTCAATTTATTGACGAACAGAGTCGCCGCTAACTCAATTTAGCTTAATTTAACGGAATTATTGCTAATTCAGTTTAGCGACGATGAAGTGTCCATTTGTGACTAACTCACTTTTAGTGACGACTGAAGTCGCCGCTAACTCGCCTAATCGACGAACGGAGTCGCCACTAACCCACTTTATCGACGAACAGAATCGCTAAGCTAACTCACTTTTTAGGAGGAACATCCGCTCGTCGCTAACTCACTTAGGCGACGAAGTGTGCTCATCTCTAACTCACTCTCCTGACGGAGTTGTCGCTAGTCACTTTAGCGACGTAAGGAGTCGCTGTTTGGCGAACTTTAGCCACCAACGGAGTCATTGCTAGTCAGTTTAGCTTACGAAAGTGTCAATTAGTGACTAACTCACTTTAGTGACGAAAGGAGTCGCCGCTATTAAATTTAGCTTAATTTAACGGGTCGCCGCTAACTCAAATTAGCAAAACAAAAGGAGTTGTCGCTACCTCACTTTAGCGACGAACGGGTCGCCGCTAACTCACTTTAGCGATGAACATCCGCACATCACTAACTCAAGTTAGCAAACGAATGGAGTCATGGTTAGCGACGAACAGAGTCATCGCTAAATGACTTTAGCTTAATTTAACGGAGTCAATGCTAATTAATTTTAGCCACCAATGTCCGTATGTCGCTTACTCACTTTAACGGAGTTGTCGCTAACGCACTTTAATGACAAAACAGAGTCGCCGCTACTCACTTTAGCTTAATTTAACGGAGTCATTACTAATTCCTTTAGCTTACCTAACGCCCGCTCATCTATAACTCACTTTAGCGACGAAGCGCAGTCGCCGCTAAATCACATTAGCAACGAGTGGAGTCGCCGCCGACTCAATTTAGCGACAAAACGCAGTCGCCGCTAACTCACTTTAGCTTAACAAACGGAGTTGTTGCTAACTCGCTTTAGCTTAATTTAATGGAGTCGCTATTAACTCCCTTTGGCGATGAACGCCTGTTCGCTGGTAACTCACTTTAGCAGCAAAAGGAGTCGCCGATTTCACTTTAGGGAGAAACGTCCGTTCATCTCTAACTAACTTTAGCGACGAACGGAGTCATCACTAGCTCACTTTACCGATGAACATCCATTTGTCGTCAACTTAGGAAAATGGAGTCGTCGCTTACTCACTTTATCGACGAACGGAGTCGCCGCTACTCTCACTTTTTAGCTTACAAAATGAGTCATTTCTTATTCACTTTAGTGACGAACGTCAGTTCGTCGCTAACTCTCTTTAGCGATGAATGGAGTCGATGCTAACTCACTTTAGCGATGAACAGAGTCATTTCTAACTCAGTTTAGGGACGGGTGTCCATTAGTGACTTACTCACTTTAGAGACGAATGGAATCATTGCTTACACACTTTAGCAACGAATGGGGATGTAGCTAACTCACTTTAGCAACGAAAGGAGACGTCGCTAACTCACTTCAGCTACGAACGGTGTCGTCACTAACTCACTTTAGGGATGAACATCCGTTCACCCGTAACTCATTTTAACTACACATCCCTAACTGACTTTTATGCATGAACTGAGTCAATACCAATTAATTTTAGCAACTAATGTTTGTTCATCGCTAACTCACTTTAGTGTCAAACTGAGTCGCTTCTAACTCACTTTTTTAACGACGAACGGAGTTGTCGCAAAACTCACTTTAGCCCGAACGGAGTCATTGCTTATTCACTTTAGCGTTGAGTGTGCATTCGCATTACTAACTCACTTAAGTGACGAACGGAGACGCCGCTACTCAGTTTAGAGGCTTAACGGAGTCATTTTTCGCCGATAACTCAATTTATTGACGAACAGAGTCGCCGCTAACTCAATTTAGCTTAATTTAACGGAATTATTGCTAATTCAGTTTAGCGACGAAGTGTCCATTTGTGACTAACTCACTTTAGTGACGACTGGAGTCGCCGCTAACTCGCCTAATCGACGAACGGAGTCGCCACTAACCCACTTTTATCGACGAACAGAATCGCTAAGCTAACTCACTTTAGGGAGGAACATCCGCTCGCCGCTAACTCACTTAGGCGACGAAAGTGTGCTCATCTCTAACTCACTCCTGACGGAGTTGTCGCTAGTCACTTTAGCGACGTAAGGAGTCGCTGTTTGCAACTTTAGCCACCAACGGAGTCATTGCTAGTCAGTTTAGCGACGAAAGTGTCAATTAGTGACTAACTCACTTTAGTGACGAAAAGGAGTCGCCGCTATTAACAATTTAGCTTAATTTAACGGGTCGCCGCTAACTCAAATTAGCAAAACAAAAGGAGTTGTCGCTACCTCACTTTTTAGCTTAACGAACGGGTCGCCGCTAACTCACTTTAGCGATGAACATCCGCATATCACTAACTCAAGTTAGCAACGAATGGAGTCATGGTTAGCGACGAACAGAGTCATCGCTAAATGACTTTAGCGACGAACGGAGTCAATGCTAATTAATTTTAGCGACCAATGTCCGTATGTCGCTACTCACTTTAACGGAGTTGTCGCTAACGCACTTTAATGACAAACAGAGTCGCCGCTACTCACTTTAGCGAATTTAACGGAGTCATTACTAATTCCCTTTAGCTTAATTTAACGCCCGCTCATCTATAACTCACTTTAGCGACGAAGCAGTCGCCGCTAAATCACATTAGCAACGAAGTGGAGTCGCCGCCGACTCAATTTAACGACAAACGCAGTCGCCGCTAACTCACTTTAGCGACAAACGGAGTTGTTGCTAACTCGCTTTTAGCGACGAATGGAGTCGCTAAACTCCCTTTGGCGATGAACGCCTGTTCGCTGGTAACTCACTTTAGCAGCAAAAGGAGTCGCCGATTTCACTTTAGGGAGAAACGCCCGCTCATCTCTAACTAACTTTAGCTTACGAACGGAGTCATCACTAGCTCACTTTTACCGATGAACATCCATTTGTCGCCAACTTAGGAAAATGGAGTCGCCGCTACTCACTTTATCGACGAACGGAGTCGCCGCTACCTCTCTCACTTTAGCCACAAAATGGAGTCATTTCTTATTCACTTTAGTGACTCTTTTTTAGCGATGAATGGAGTCGACGCTAACTCACTTTAGCGATGAACAGAGTCATTTCTAACTCAGTTTAGGGACGGTGTCCATTAGTGACTTACTCACTTTAGAGACGAATGGAATCATTGCTTACACACTTTAGCAACTAATGGGGATGTAGCTAACTCACTTTTAGCAACGAAAAGGAGACGCCGCTAACTCACTTCAGCTTAATTTAACGGTGTCGCCACTAACTCACTTTTTAGGGATGAACATCCGTTCACCCGTAACTCATTTTAACTACACATCCCTAACTGACTTTTGCGATGAACTGAGTCAATACCAATTAATTTTAGCAACTAATGTTTGTTCATCGCTAACTCACTTTAGTGTCAAACTGAGTCGTCTCTAACTCACTTTTTAACGACGAACGGAGTTGTCGCAAACTCACTTTAGCGTCGAACGGAGTCATTGCGTATTCACTTTAGCGTTGAGTGTGCATTCGTCACTAACTCACTTAAGTGACGAAACGGAGACGCCGCTACTCAGTTTAGAGGCTTAACGGAGTCATTTTTTCGCCGATAACTCAATTTATTGATCGAACAGAGTCGCCGCTAACTCAATTTAGCTTAATTTAACGGAATTATTGCTAATTCAGTTTAGCTTAATGAAAGTGTCCATTTGTGACTAACTCACTTTTAGTGACGACTGAGTCGCCGCTAACTCGCCTAATCGACGAACGGAGTCGCCACTAACCCACTTTATCGACGAACAGAATCGCTAAGCTAACTCACTTTAGGGAGGAACATCCGCTCGCCGCTAACTCACTTAGGCTTACGAAAGTGTGCGCTCATCTCTAACTCACTCCTGACGGAGTTGTCGCTAGTCACTTTAGCGACGTAAGGAGTCGCTGTTTGCGCACTTTAGCCACCAACGGAGTCATTGCTAGTCAGTTTAGCGACGAAAGTGTCAATTAGTGACTAACTCACTTTAGTGACGAAAAGGAGTCGCCGCTATTAATTTTAGCTTAATTTAACGGGTCGCCGCTAACTCAAATTAGCAAAACAAAAGGAGTTGTCGCTACCTCACTTTAGCGACGAACGAGGTCGCCGCTAACTCACTTTAGCGATGAACATCCGCATATCACTAACTCAAGTTAGCAAACGAATGGAGTCATGGTTAGCGACGAAACAGAGTCATCGCTAAATGACTTTAGCTTAATTTAACGGAGTCAATGCTAATTAATTTTAGCCACCAATGTCCGTATGTCGCTTACTCACTTTAACGGAGTTGTCGCTAACGCACTTTAATGACAAAACAGAGTCGCCGCTACTCACTTTAGCTTACGAACGGAGTCATTACTAATTCCCTTTAGCTTACGAACGCCCGCTCATCTATAACTCACTTTAGCGACGAAGCGCAGTCGCCCGCTAAATCACATTAGCAACGAAGTGGAGTCGCCGCCGACTCAATTTAACGACAAACGCAGTCGCCGCTAACTCACTTTAGCGACAAACGGAGTTGTTGCTAACTCGCTTTAGCGACGAATGGAGTCGCTAAGCTAACTCCCTTTGGCGATGAACGCCTGTTCGCTGGTAACTCACTTTAGCAGCTTAAAGGAGTCGCCGATTTCACTTTAGGGAGAAACGCCCGCTCATCTCTAACTAACTTTAGCTTACGAACGGAGTCATCACTAGCTCACTTTACCGATGAACATCCATTTGTCGCCAACTTAGGAAAATGGAGTCGCCGCTACTCACTTTATCGACGAACGGAGTCGCCGCTACTCTCACTTTAGCGACAAAATGGAGTCATTTCTTATTCACTTTAGTGACTTTACGCCAGTTTTAGCTAACTCTCTTTAGCGATGAATGGAGTCGACGCTAACTCACTTTAGCGATGAACAGAGTCATTTCTAACTCAGTTTAGGGACGGGTGTCCATTAGTGACTTACTCACTTTTTAGAGACGAATGGAATCATTGCTTACACACTTTAGCAAATTTAATGGGGATGTAGCTAACTCACTTTAGCAACGAAAGGAGACGCCGCTAACTCACTTCAGCTTAACTTAACGGTGTCGCCACTAACTCACTTTTAGGATGAACATCCGCTCACCCGTAACTCATTTTAACTACACATCCCTAACTGACTTTTGCATGAACTGAGTCAATACCAATTAATTTTAGCAACTAATGTATGTTCATCGCTAACTCACTTTAGTGTCAAACTGAGTCGCCTCTAACTCACTTTTTTTAACGACGAACGGAGTTGTCGCAAAACTCACTTTAGCCCGAACGGAGTCATTGCTTATTCACTTTAGCGTTGAGTGTGCATTCGCCACTAACTCACTTAAGTGACGAACGGAGACGCCGCTACTCAGTTTAGAGGCTTAACGGAGTCATTTTTCGCCGATAACTCAATTTATTGACGAACAGAGTCGCCGCTAACTCAATTTAGCTTAATTTAACGGAATTATTGCTAATTCAGTTTAGCGACGAAAGTGTCCATTTGTGACTAACTCACTTTTAGTGACGACTGAGTCGCCGCTAACTCGCCTAATCGACGAACGGAGTCGCCACTAACCCACTTTTATCGACGAACAGAATCGCTAAGCTAACTCACTTTAGGGAGGAACATCCGCTCGTCGCTAACTCACTTAGGCGACGAAGTGTGCGCTCATCTCTAACTCACTCCTGACGGAGTTGTCGCTAGTCACTTTAGCGACGTAAGGAGTCGCTGTTTGCAACTTTAGCCACCAACGGAGTCATTGCTAGTCAGTTTAGCTTACGAAAGTGTCAATTAGTGACTAACTCACTTTAGTGACGAAAGGAGTCGCCGCTATTAAATTAGCTTAATTTAACGGGTCGCCGCTAACTCAAATTAGCAAAACAAAAGGAGTTGTCGCTACCTCACTTTAGCGACGAACGGGTCGCCGCTAACTCACTTTAGCGATGAACATCCGCATATCACTAACTCAAGTTAGCAATGAATGGAGTCATGGTTAGCTTACGGAACAGAGTCATCGCTAAATGACTTTAGCTTAATTAACGGAGTCAATGCTAATTAATTTTAGCCACCAATGTCCGTATGTCGCTACTCACTTTAACGGAGTTGTCGCTAACGCACTTTAATGACAAAAACAGAGTCGCCGCTACTCACTTTAGCTTACGAAACGGAGTCATTACTAATTCCCTTTAGCTTAATTAACGCCCGCTCATCTATAACTCACTTTAGCGACGAAGCGCAGTCGCCGCTAAATCACATTAGCAACGAAAGTGGAGTCGCCGCCGACTCAATTTAACGACAAACGCAGTCGCCGCTAACTCACTTTAGCGACAAAAACGGAGTTGTTGCTAACTCGCTTTAGCGACGAATGGAGTCGCTAACTCCCTTTGGCGATGAACGCCTGTTCGCTGGTAACTCACTTTAGCAGCGAAAAGGAGTCGCCGATTTCACTTTAGGGAGAAACGCCCGCTCATCTCTAACTAACTTTAGCTTACCTAACGGAGTCATCACTAGCTCACTTTTACCGATGAACATCCATTTGTCGCCAACTTAGGAAAATGGAGTCGCCGCTACTCACTTTATCGACGAACGGAGTCGCCGCTACTCTCACTTTAGCTTACAAAATGGAGTCATTTCTTATTCACTTTAGTGACTAGTGCCGCTAACTTTTTAGCGATGAATGGAGTCGACGCTAACTCACTTTAGCGATGAACAGAGTCATTTCTAACTCAGTTTAGGACGGGTGTCCATTAGTGACTTACTCACTTTTAGAGACTAATGGAATCATTGCTTACACACTTTAGCAACGAATGGGGATGTAGCTAACTCACTTTAGCAACGAAAAGGAAACGCCGCTAACTTCACTTCAGCTTAATTTAACGGTGTCGCCACTAACTCACTTTTAGGGATGAACATCCGCTCACCCGTAACTCATTTTAACTACACATCCCTAACTGACTTTTATGAACTGAGTCAATACCAATAATTTTAGCAACTAATGTATGTTCATCGCTAACTCACTTTAGTGTCAAACCGAGTCGCCTCTAACTCACTTTTTAACGACGAACGGAGTTGTCGCAAACTCACTTTAGCCCGAACGGAGTCATTGCTTATTCACTTTAGCGTTGAGTGTGCATTCGCCACTAACTCACTTAAGTGACGAACGGAGACGCCGCTACTCAGTTTAGAGGCTTAACGGAGTCATTTTTCGCCGATAACTCAATTTATTGACGAACAGAGTCGCCGCTAACTCAATTTAGCTTAATTTAACGGAATTATTGCTAATTCAGTTTAGCGACGAAAGTGTCCATTTGTGACTAACTCACTTTAGTGACGACTCGAGTCGCCGCTAACTCGCCTAATCGACGAACGGAGTCGCCACTAACCCACTTTATCGACGAACAGAATCGCTAAGCAACTCACTTTAGGGAGGAACATCCGCTCGCCGCTAACTCACTTAGGCTTAACGAAAGTGTGCTGCTCATCTCTAACTCACTCCCTGACGGAGTTGTCGCTAGTCACTTTAGCGACGTAAGGAGTCGCTGTTTGCGAACTTTAGCCACCAACGGAGTCATTGCTAGTCAGTTTAGCGACGAAGTGTCAATTAGTGACTAACTCACTTTAGTGACGAAAAGGAGTCGCCGCTATTAATAATTTAGCTTAATTTAACGGGTCGTCGCTAACTCAAATTAGCAAAACAAAAGGAGTTGTCGCTACCTCACTTTAGCGACGAACGGGGTCGTCGCTAACTCACTTTAGCGATGAACATCCGTACATCACTAACTCAAGTTAGCAATGAATGGAGTCATGGTTAGCGACGAACAGAGTCATCGCTAAATGACTTTAGCGACGAACGGAGTCAATGCTAATTAATTTTAGCGACCAATGTCCGTATGTCGCTTACTCACTTTAACGGAGTTGTCGCTAACGCACTTTAATGACAAAACAGAGTCGCCGCTACTCACTTTTAGCTTAATTTAACGGAGTCATTACTAATTCCCTTTAGCTTACTTAACGCCCGCTCATCTATAACTCACTTTAGCGACGAAGCGCAGTCGCCGCTAAATCACATTAGCAACGGGTGGAGTCGCCGCCGACTCAATTTAACGACAAAACGCAGTCGCCGCTAACTCACTTTAGCGACAAACGGAGTTGTTGCTAACTCGCTTTAGCGACGAATGGAGTCGCTAACTAACTCCCTTTGGCGATGAACGCCTGTTCGCTGGTAACTCACTTTAGCAGCTTAAAGGAGTCGCCGATTTCTCACTTTAGGGAGAAACGTCCGTTCATCTCTAACTAACTTTAGCGACGAACGGAGCCATCACTAGCTCACTTTACCGATGAACATCCATTTGTCGTCAACTTAGGAAAATGGAGTCGTCGCTTACTCACTTTATCGACGAACGGAGTCGTCGCTACTCTCACTTTAGCGACAAATGGAGTCATTTCTTATTCACTTTAGTGCTCTTTAGCGATGAATGGAGTCGACGCTAACTCACTTTAGCGATGAACAGAGTCATTTCTAACTCAGTTTAGGGACGGGTGTCCATTAGTGACTTACTCACTTTAGAGACGAATGGAATCATTGCTTACACACTTTAGCGACGAATGGGGATGTAGCTAACTCACTTTAGCAACGAAAGGAAACATCGCTAACTCACTTCAGCTTAATTTAACGGTGTCGCCACTAACTCACTTTTTTAGGGATGAACATCCGTTCACCCGTAACTCATTTTAACTACACATCCCTAACTGACTTTTGCGATGAACTGAGTCAATACCAATTAATTTTAGCAACTAATGTATGTTCATCGCTAACTCACTTTAGTGTCAAACTGAGTCGTCTCTAACTCACTTTTTAACGACGAACGGAGTTGTCGCAAACTCACTTTAGCGTCGAACGGAGTCATTGCGTATTCACTTTAGCGTTGAGTGTGCATTCGTCACTAACTCACTTAAGTGACGAACGGAGACGTCGCTTACTCAGTTTAGAGGCTGAACGGAGTCATTTTTCGCCGATAACTCAATTTATTGACGAACAGAGTCGCCGCTAACTCAATTTAGCTTATTTAACGGAATTATTGCTAATTCAGTTTAGCGAATGAAAGTGTCCATTTGTGACTAACTCACTTTAGTGACGACTGAGTCGCCGCTAACTCGCCTAATCGACGAACGGAGTCGCCACTAACCCACTTTTATCGACGAACAGAATCGCTAAGCTAACTCACTTTAGGGAGGAACATCCGCTCGCCGCTAACTCACTTAGGCGACGAAAGTGTGCTCATCTCTAACTCACTCCTGACGGAGTTGTCGCTAGTCACTTTAGCGACGTAAGGAGTCGCTGTTTGCGAACTTTAGCCACCAACGGAGTCATTGCTAGTCAGTTTAGCGACGAAAGTGTCAATTAGTGACTAACTCACTTTTAGTGACGAAAAGGAGTCGCCGCTATTACAATTTAGCTTAATTTAACGGGTCGCCGCTAACTCAAATTAGCAAAACAAAAGGAGTTGTCGCTACCTCACTTTAGCGACGAACGGGTCGCCGCTAACTCACTTTAGCGATGAACATCCGCATATCACTAACTCAAGTTAGCAATGAATGGAGTCATGGTTAGCGACGAACAGAGTCATCGCTAAATGACTTTAGCTTAATTTAACGGAGTCAATGCTAATTAATTTTAGCCACCAATGTCCGTATGTCGCTTACTCACTTTAACGGAGTTGTCGCTAACGCACTTTAATGACAAACAGAGTCGTCGCTTACTCACTTTAGCGACGAACTGAGTCATTCCTAATTCCCTTTAGCGACGAACGTCCGTTCATCTATAACTCACTTTAGCGACGAGCGCAGTCGTCGCTAAATCACATTAGCAACGGGTGGAGTCGTCGCCGACTCAATTTAACGACAAACGCAATCGTCGCTAACTCACTTTAGCTTACAAACGGAGTTGTTGCTAACTCGCTTTAGCGACGAATGGAGTCGCTAACTAACTCCCTTTGGCGATGAACGCCTGTTCGCTGGTAACTCACTTTAGCAGCTTAAAGAGTCGCCGATTTTCACTTTAGGAGAAACGTCCGTTCATCTCTAACTAACTTTAGCGACGAACGGAGCCATCACTAGCTCACTTTACCGATGAACATCCATTTGTCGTCAACTTAGGAAAATGGAGTCGTCGCTTACTCACTTTATCGACGAACGGAGTCGTCGCTGCCTCTCACTTTAGCGACAAACGGAGTCATTTCTTATTCACTTTAGTGCTCTTTAGCGATGAATGGAGTCGACGCTAACTCACTTTAGCGATGAACAGAGTCATTTCTAACTCAGTTTAGGGACGGGTGTCCATTAGTGACTTACTCACTTTAGAGACGAATGGAATCATTGCTTACACACTTTAGCGACGAATGGGGATGTAGCTAACTCACTTTTAGCAACGAAAGGGAAACATCGCTAACTTCACTTCAGCTTAATTTAACGGTGTCGCCACTAACTCACTTTTTAGGGATGAACATCCGCTCACCCGTAACTCATTTTAACTACACATCCCTAACTGACTTTTGCGATAAACTGAGTCAATACCAATAATTTTAGCAACTAATGTATGTTCATCGCTAACTCACTTTAGTGTCAAACTGAGTCGTCTCTAACTCACTTTTTAACGACGAACGGAGTTGTCGCAAACTCACTTTAGCGTCGAACGGAGTCATTGCTTATTCACTTTAGCGTTGAGTGTGCGTTCGTCACTAACTCACTTAAGTGACGAACGGAGACGTCGCTTACTCAGTTTAGAGGCGAACGGAGTCATTTTTCGTCGATAACTCAATTTATTGACGAACAGAGTCGTCGCTAACTCAATTTAGCTTAATTTAACGGAATTATTGCTAATTCAGTTTAGCGACGAGTGTCCATTTGTGACTAACTCACTTTAGTGACGACTGGAGTCGTCGCTAACTCGCCTAATCGACGAACGGAGTCGTCACTAACCCACTTTATCGACGAACAGAATCGTTGCTAACTCACTTTAGGGAGGAACATCCGTTCGTCGCTAACTCACTTAGGCGACGAGTGTGCGTTCATCTCTAACTCACTCCTGACGGAGTTGTCGCTTAGTCACTTTAGCGACGTAAGGAGTCGCTGTTTTCGCGAACTTTAGCCACCAACGGAGTCATTGCTAGTCAGTTTAGCTTACGAAAGTGTCAATTAGTGACTAACTCACTTTTAGTGACGAAAAGGAGTCGCTGCTATTAAATTTAGCTTAATTTAACGGGTCGCCGCTAACTCAAATTAGCAAAACAAAAGGAGTTGTCGCTACCTCACTTTAGCGACGAACGGGTCGCCGCTAACTCACTTTAGCGATGAACATCCGCATATCACTAACTCAAGTTAGCAATGAATGGAGTCATGGTTAGCGACGAACAGAGTCATCGCTAAATGACTTTAGCTTACGAACGGAGTCAATGCTAATTAATTTTAGCCACCAATGTCCGTATGTCGCTTACTCACTTTAACGGAGTTGTCGCTAACGCACTTTAATGACAAAACAGAGCCGCTACTCACTTTTAGCTTAATTTAACGGAGTCATTACTAATTCCCTTTAGCTTATTTAACGCCCGCTCATCTATAACTCACTTTAGCGACGAAGCGCAGTCGCCGCTAAATCACATTAGCAACGGGTGGAGTCGCCGCCGACTCAATTTAGCGACAAACGCAGTCGCCGCTAACTCACTTTAGCTTACAAACGGAGTTGTTGCTAACTCGCTTTAGCGACGAAATGGAGTCGCTAAACTCCCTTTGGCGATGAACGCCTGTTCGCTGGTAACTCACTTTAGCAGCGAAAGGAGTCGCCGATTTCACTTTAGGGAGAAACGCCCGCTCATCTCTAACTAACTTTAGCTTAATTTAACGGAGTCATCACTAGCTCACTTTTACCGATGAACATCCATTTGTCGCCAACTTAGGAAAATGGAGTCGCCGCTACTCACTTTATCGACGAACGGAGTCGCCGCTGCCTCTCACTTTAGCTTACAAAATGGAGTCATTTCTTATTCACTTTTAGTGCTCTTTAGCGATGAATGGAGTCGACGCTAACTCACTTTAGCGGCGAACAGAGTCATTTCTAACTCAGTTTAGGGACGGTGTCCATTAGTGACTTACTCACTTTTAGAGACTAATGGAATCATTGCTTACACACTTTTAGCAGCTTAATTTAATGGGGATGTAGCTAACTCACTTTAGCAACGAAAGGAAACATCGCTAACTCACTTCAGCTTAATTTAACGGTGTCGCCACTAACTCACTTTAGGGATGAACATCCGTTCACCCGTAACTCATTTTAACTACACATCCCTAACTGACTTTTGCGATGAACTGAGTCAATACCAATTAATTTTAGCAACTAATGTATGTTCATCGCTAACTCACTTTAGTGTCAAACTGAGTCGTCTCTAACTCACTTTTTAACGACGAACGGAGTTGTCGCAAACTCACTTTAGCGTCGAACGGAGTCATTGCGTATTCACTTTAGCGTTGAGTGTGCATTCGTCACTAACTCACTTAAGTGACGAACGGAGACGTCGCTTACTCAGTTTAGAGGCGAACGGAGTCATTTTTCGTCGATAACTCAATTTATTGACGAACAGAGTCGTCGCTAACTCAATTTAGCTTAATTAACGGAATTATTGCTAATTCAGTTTAGCGACGAAAGTGTCCATTTGTGACTAACTCACTTTAGTGACGACTGAGTCGCCGCTAACTCGCCTAATCGACGAACGGAGTCGCCACTAACCCACTTTATCGACGAACAGAATCGCTAACTAACTCACTTTAGGGAGGAACATCCGCTCGTCGCTAACTCACTTAGGCTTACGAAGTGTGCGCTCATCTCTAACTCACTCCTGACGGAGTTGTCGCTAGTCACTTTAGCGACGTAAGGAGTCGCTGTTGCGAACTTTAGCCACCAACGGAGTCATTGCTAGTCAGTTTAGCGACGAAAGTGTCAATTAGTGACTAACTCACTTTAGTGACGAAAAGGAGTCGCCGCTATTATTAATTTAGCTTAATTTAACGGGTCGCCGCTAACTCAAATTAGCAAAACAAAAGGAGTTGTCGCTACCTCACTTTAGCGACGAACGGGTCGCCGCTAACTCACTTTAGCGATGAACATCCGCATATCACTAACTCAAGTTAGCAAATCTAATGGAGTCATGGTTAGCGACGAACAGAGTCATCGCTAAATGACTTTAGCTTACGAACGGAGTCAATGCTAATTAATTTTAGCTTACCAATGTCCGTATGTCGCTTACTCACTTTAACGGAGTTGTCGCTAACGCACTTTAATGACAAACAGAGTCGCCGCTACTCACTTTAGCTTAATTTAACGGAGTCATTACTAATTCCCTTTAGCTTAATTTAACGCCCGCTCATCTATAACTCACTTTAGCGACGAAGCGCAGTCGCCGCTAAATCACATTAGCAACGGGTGGAGTCGCCGCCGACTCAATTTAACGACAAAACGCAGTCGCCGCTAACTCACTTTAGCTTACAAACGGAGTTGTTGCTAACTCGCTTTAGCGACGAATGGAGTCGCTGCTAACTCCCTTTGGCGATGAACGCCTGTTCGCTGGTAACTCACTTTAGCAGCGAAAAGGAGTCGCCGATTTCACACTTTAGGGAGAAACGCCCGCTCATCTCTAACTAACTTTAGCGATTTAACGGAGTCATCACTAGCTCACTTTACCGATGAACATCCATTTGTCGCCAACTTAGGAAATGGAGTCGCCGCTACTCACTTTATCGACGAACGGAGTCGCCGCTACTCTCACTTTAGCTTACAAATGGAGTCATTTCTTTCACTTTAGTGACGAAGTGCTAACTTTTTAGCGATGAATGGAGTCGACGCTAACTCACTTTAGCGATGAACAGAGTCATTTCTAACTCAGTTTAGGGACGGGTGTCCATTAGTGACTTACTCACTTTTAGAGACTAATGGAATCATTGCTTACACACTTTTAGCAATTTAATGGGGATGTAGCTAACTCACTTTAGCAACGAAAAGGAAACATCGCTAACTTCACTTCAGCTTACCTTAACGGTGTCGCCACTAACTCACTTTTAGGGATGAACATCCGCTCACCCGTAACTCATTTTAACTACACATCCCTAACTGACTTTTGCGATGAACTGAGTCAATACCAATTAATTTTAGCAACTAATGTATGTTCATCGCTAACTCACTTTAGTGTCAAACTGAGTCGTCTCTAACTCACTTTTTAACGACGAACGGAGTTGTCGCAAACTCACTTTAGCCTCGAACGGAGTCATTGCGTATTCACTTTAGCGTTGAGTGTGCATTCGTCACTAACTCACTTAAGTGACGAACGGAGACGTCGCTTACTCAGTTTAGAGGCGAACGGAGTCATTTTTCGTCGATAACTCAATTTATTGACGAACAGAGTCGTCGCTAACTCAATTTAGCGACGAACGGAATTATTGCTAATTCAGTTTAGCGACGAGTGTCCATTTGTGACTAACTCACTTTTTAGTGACGACTCGAGTCGCCGCTAACTCGCCTAATCGACGAACGGAGTCGCCACTAACCCACTTTATCGACGAACAGAATCGCTAACTAACTCACTTTAGGGAGGAACATCCGCTCGCCGCTAACTCACTTAGGCGACGAAAGTGTGCGCTCATCTCTAACTCACTCCTGACGGAGTTGTCGCTAGTCACTTTAGCGACGTAAGGAGTCGCTTTTGCAACTTTAGCCACCAACGGAGTCATTGCTAGTCAGTTTAGCTTACGAAAGTGTCAATTAGTGACTAACTCACTTTTAGTGACGAAAAGGAGTCGCCGCTATTACAATTTAGCTTAATTTAACGGGTCGCCGCTAACTCAAATTAGCAAAACAAAAGGAGTTGTCGCTACCTCACTTTTTAGCGACAACGGGGTCGCCGCTAACTCACTTTAGCGATGAACATCCGCATATCACTAACTCAAGTTAGCAATGAATGGAGTCATGGTTAGCGACGAACAGAGTCATCGCTAAATGACTTTAGCTTAATTTAACGGAGTCAATGCTAATTAATTTTAGCCACCAATGTCCGTATGTCGCTACTCACTTTAACGGAGTTGTCGCTAACGCACTTTAATGACAAAAACAGAGTCGTCGCTTACTCACTTTAGCGACGAACTGAGTCATTACTAATTCCCTTTAGCGACGAACGTCCGTTCATCTATAACTCACTTTAGCGACGAGCGCAGTCGTCGCTAAATCACATTAGCAACGGGTGGAGTCGTCGCCGACTCAATTTAACGACAAACGCAGTCGTCGCTAACTCACTTTAGCGACAAACGGAGTTGTTGCTAACTCGCTTTAGCGACGAATGGAGTCGTTGCTAACTCCCTTTGGCGATGAACGTCTGTTCGTTGGTAACTCACTTTAGCAGCGAAAGGAGTCGTCGATTTCTCACTTTAGGGAGAAACGTCCGTTCATCTCTAACTAACTTTAGCTTAATTTAACGGAGTCATCACTAGCTCACTTTACCGATGAACATCCATTTGTCGCCAACTTAGGAAAATGGAGTCGCCGCTACTCACTTTATCGACGAAACGGAGTCGCCGCTACTCTCACTTTAGCACAAATGGAGTCATTTCTTATTCACTTTAGTGCTCTTTTAGCGATGAATGAATGGAGTCGACGCTAACTCACTTTAGCGATGAACAGAGTCATTTCTAACTCAGTTTAGGGACGGGTGTCCATTAGTGACTTACTCACTTTTAGAGACTAATGGAATCATTGCTTACACACTTTAGCAAATTTAATGGGGATGTAGCTAACTCACTTTAGCAACGAAAAGGAAACATCGCTAACTTCACTTCAGCTTAATTTAACGGTGTCGCCACTAACTCACTTTTTTAGGGATGAACATCCGCTCACCCGTAACTCATTTTAACTACACATCCCTAACTGACTTTTTATGAGATGAACTGAGTCAATACCAATTAATTTTAGCAACTAATGTATGTTCATCGCTAACTCACTTTAGTGTCAAACTGAGTCGCCTCTAACTCACTTTTTAACGACGAAACGGAGTTGTCGCAAAACTCACTTTAGCGCCGAACGGAGTCATTGCTTATTCACTTTAGCGTTGAGTGTGCATTCGCCACTAACTCACTTAAGTGACGAAACGAGACGCCGCTACTCAGTTTAGAGGCTTAACGGAGTCATTTTTCGCCGATAACTCAATTTATTGACGAACAGAGTCGCCGCTAACTCAATTTAGCTTAATTTAACGGAATTATTGCTAATTCAGTTTAGCGACGAAAGTGTCCATTTGTGACTAACTCACTTTAGTGACGACCGAGTCGCCGCTAACTCGCCTAATCGACGAACGGAGTCGCCACTAACCCACTTTTATCGACGAACAGAATCGCTGCTAACTCACTTTAGGGAGGAACATCCGCTCGCCGCTAACTCACTTAGGCGACGAATGTGCGCTCATCTCTAACTCACTCCTGACGGAGTTGTCGCTAGTCACTTTAGCGACGTAAGGAGTCGCTGTTTAAACTTTAGCCACCAACGGAGTCATTGCTAGTCAGTTTAGCTTACGAAAGTGTCAATTAGTGACTAACTCACTTTAGTGACGAAAAGGAGTCGCTGCTATTACAATTTAGCTTAATTTAACGGGTCGCCGCTAACTCAAATTAGCAAAACAAAAGGAGTTGTCGCTACCTCACTTTTAGCGACGAAAACGGGTCGCCGCTAACTCACTTTAGCGATGAACATCCGCATATCACTAACTCAAGTTAGCAATGAATGGAGTCATGGTTAGCGACGAAACAGAGTCATCGCTAAATGACTTTAGCTTAATTTAACGGAGTCAATGCTAATTAATTTTAGCCACCAATGTCCGTATGTCGCTTTACTCACTTTAACGGAGTTGTCGCTAACGCACTTTAATGACAAACAGAGTCGCCGCTACTCACTTTAGCTTAATTTAACGAGTCATTACTAATTCCCTTTAGCTTACCTAACGCCCGCTCATCTATAACTCACTTTAGCGACGAAGCACAGTCGCCGCTAAATCACATTAGCAACGGGTGGAGTCGCCGCCGACTCAATTTAGCGACAAAACGCAGTCGCCGCTAACTCACTTTAGCGACAAACGGAGTTGTTGCTAACTCGCTTTTAGCGACGAATGGAGTCGCTGCTAAACTCCCTTTGGCGATGAACGCCTGTTCGCTGGTAACTCACTTTAGCAGCGAAAGGAGTCGCCGATTTCACTTTAGGGAGAAACGCCCGCTCATCTCTAACTAACTTTAGCTTACGAACGGAGTCATCACTAGCTCACTTTTACCGATGAACATCCATTTGTCGCCAACTTAGGAAAATGGAGTCGCCGCTACTCACTTTATCGACGAACGGAGTCGCCGCTGCTCTCACTTTAGCTTACAAAATGGAGTCATTTCTTATTCACTTTAGTGCTCTTTAGCGATGAATGGAGTCGACGCTTTACTCAATTTAGCGATGCTCACTCACTTTAGAACAGAGTCATTTCTAACTCAGTTTAGGGACGGGTGTCCATTAGTGACTTACTCACTTTTAGAGACTAATGGAATCATTGCTTACACACTTTAGCTTAATTTAATGGGGATGTAGCTAACTCACTTTAGCAACGAAAAGGAAACATCGCTAACTTCACTTCAGCTTAATTTAACGGTGTCGCCACTAACTCACTTTTAGGGATGAACATCCGCTCACCCGTAACTCATTTTAACTACACATCCCTAACTGACTTTTTATGATGAACTGAGTCAATACCAATTAATTTTAGCAACTAATGTATGTTCATCGCTAACTCACTTTAGTGTCAAACTGAGTCGCCTCTAACTCACTTTTTAACGACGAACGGAGTTGTCGCAAACTCACTTTTAGCGGCCGAACGGAGTCATTGCTTATTCACTTTAGCGTTGAGTGTGCATTTCATTACTAACTCACTTAAGTGACGAACGGAGACGCCGCTACTCAGTTTAGAGGCTTAACGGAGTCATTTTTCGTCGATAACTCAATTTATTGACGAACAGAGTCGTCGCTAACTCAATTTAGCGACGAACGGAATTATTGCTAATTCAGTTTAGCGACGAGTGTCCATTTGTGACTAACTCACTTTAGTGACGACTGAGTCGTCGCTAACTCGCCTAATCGACGAACGGAGTCGTCACTAACCCACTTTATCGACGAACAGAATCGTTGCTAACTCACTTTAGGGAGGAACATCCGTTCGTCGCTAACTCACTTAGGCGACGGGTGTGCGTTCATCTCTAACTCACTCCTGACGGAGTTGTCGCTTAGTCACTTTAGCGACGTAAGGAGTCGTTGCTTGCGAACTTTAGCGACCAACGGAGTCATTGCTAGTCAGTTTAGCGACGAGTGTCAATTAGTGACTAACTCACTTTTAGTGACGAAAAGGAGTCGCCGCTATTACAATTTAGCTTAATTTAACGGGTCGCCGCTAACTCAAATTAGCAAAACAAAAGGAGTTGTCGCTACCTCACTTTAGCGACGAACGGGGTCGTCGCTAACTCACTTTAGCGATGAACATCCGTACATCACTAACTCAAGTTAGCAATGAATGGAGTCATGGTTAGCGACGAACAGAGTCATCGCTAAATGACTTTAGCGACGAACGGAGTCAATGCTAATTAATTTTAGCGACCAATGTCCGTATGTCGCTTACTCACTTTAACGGAGTTGTCGCTAACGCACTTTAATGACAAAACAGAGTCGCCGCTACTCACTTTAGCTTAATTTAACGAGTCATTACTAATTCCCTTTAGCTTACTTAACGCCCGCTCATCTATAACTCACTTTAGCGACGAAGCGCAGTCGCCGCTAAATCACATTAGCAACGGGTGGAGTCGCCGCCGACTCAATTTAACGACAAACGCAGTCGCCGCTAACTCACTTTAGCGACAAACGGAGTTGTTGCTAACTCGCTTTTAGCGACGAATGGAGTCGCTAACTAACTCCCTTTGGCGATGAACGCCTGTTCGCTGGTAACTCACTTTAGCAGCGAAAGGAGTCGCCGATTTCACTTTAGGGAGAAACGCCCGCTCATCTCTAACTAACTTTAGCTTACGAACGGAGTCATCACTAGCTCACTTTACCCGATGAACATCCATTTGTCGCCAACTTAGGAAAATGGAGTCGCCGCTACTCACTTTTATCGACGAACGGAGTCGCCGCTGCCTCTCACTTTAGCTTACAAAATGGAGTCATTTCATTCACTTTATTCAACTTTAGTGCTAACTTTTTAGCGATGAATGGAGTCGACGCTAACTCACTTTAGCGATGAACAGAGTCATTTCTAACTCAGTTTAGGGACGGGTGTCCATTAGTGACTTACTCACTTTAGAGACTAATGGAATCATTGCTTACACACTTTAGCAATTTAATGGGGATGTAGCTAACTCACTTTTAGCAACGAAAAGGAAACATCGCTAACTTCACTTCAGCTTACGAACGGTGTCGCCACTAACTCACTTTTTAGGGATGAACATCCGCTCACCCGTAACTCATTTTAACTACACATCCCTAACTGACTTTTTATGCATGAACTGAGTCAATACCAATTAATTTTAGCAACTAATGTATGTTCATCGCTAACTCACTTTAGTGTCAAACTGAGTCGCTCTAACTCACTTTTTTAACGACGAACGGAGTTGTCGCAAACTCACTTTTAGCCCGAACGGAGTCATTGCTTATTCACTTTAGCGTTGAGTGTGCATTCGCCACTAACTCACTTAAGTGACGAACGGAGACGCCGCTACTCAGTTTAGAGGCTTAACGGAGTCATTTTTCGTCGATAACTCAATTTATTGACGAACAGAGTCGCCGCTAACTCAATTTAGCTTAATTTAACGGAATTATTGCTAATTCAGTTTAGCGACGAAAGTGTCCATTTGTGACTAACTCACTTTAGTGACGACCGAAGTCGCCGCTAACTCGCCTAATCGACGAAACGGAGTCGCCACTAACCCACTTTATCGACGAACGAACAGAATCGCTAAGCTAACTCACTTTAGGGAGGAACATCCGCTCGCCGCTAACTCACTTAGGCGACGAAAGTGTGCGCTCATCTCTAACTCACTCCTGACGGAGTTGTCGCTAGTCACTTTAGCGACGTAAGGAGTCGCTGCTTAACTTTAGCCACCAACGGAGTCATTGCTAGTCAGTTTAGCTTACGAAAGTGTCAATTAGTGACTAACTCACTTTAGTGACGAAAAGGAGTCGCCGCTATTATTAATTTAGCTTAATTTAACGGGTCGCCGCTAACTCAAATTAGCAAAACAAAAGGAGTTGTCGCTACCTCACTTTAGCGACAAACGGGTCGCCGCTAACTCACTTTTTAGCGATGAACATCCGCACATCACTAACTCAAGTTAGCAATGAATGGAGTCATGGTTAGCGACGAACAGAGTCATCGCTAAATGACTTTAGCTTAATTTAACGGAGTCAATGCTAATTAATTTTAGCGACCAATGTCCGTATGTCGCTACTCACTTTAACGGAGTTGTCGCTAACGCACTTTAATGACAAAAACAGAGTCGCCGCTACTCACTTTTAGCTTAATTTAACGGAGTCATTACTAATTCCCTTTAGCTTAATTAACGCCCGCTCATCTATAACTCACTTTAGCGACGAGCGCAGTCGTCGCTAAATCACATTAGCAACGGGTGGAGTCGTCGCCGACTCAATTTAACGACAAACGCAGTCGTCGCTAACTCACTTTAGCGACAAACGGAGTTGTTGCTAACTCGCTTTAGCGACGAATGGAGTCGTTGCTAACTCCCTTTGGCGATGAACGTCTGTTCGTTGGTAACTCACTTTAGCAGCGAAAGGAGTCGTCGATTTCTCACTTTAGGGAGAAACGTCCGTTCATCTCTAACTAACTTTAGCTTAATTTAACGGAGCCATCACTAGCTCACTTTACCGATGAACATCCATTTGTCGCCAACTTAGGAAAATGGAGTCGCCGCTACTCACTTTTATCGACGAACGGAGTCGCTACTCTCACTTTTAGCTTTACAAAATGGAGTCATTTCTTATTCACTTTAGTGACTAACGCCAGTTCGCTCTTTTTAGCGATGAATGGAGTCGACGCTAACTCACTTTAGCGATGAACAGAGTCATTTCTAACTCAGTTTAGGGACGGGTGTCCATTAGTGACTTACTCACTTTTAGAGACGAATGGAATCATTGCTTACACACTTTAGCTTAATTTAATGGGGATGTAGCTAACTCACTTTAGCAACGAAAAGGAAACATCGCTAACTTCACTTCAGCTTACGAACGGTGTCGCCACTAACTCACTTTTTAGGATGAACATCCGCTCACCCGAACTCATTTTAACTACACATCCCTAACTGACTTTTGCAATGAACTGAGTCAATACCACTTAATTTTAGCAACTAATGTATGTTCATCGCTAACTCACTTTAGTGTCAAACTGAGTCGCTCTCTAACTCACTTTTTAACGACGAACGGAGTTGTCGCAAACTCACTTTTAGTGCCGAACGGAGTCATTGCTTATTTCACTTTAGCGTTGAGTGTGCATCGCCACTAACTCACTTAAGTGACGAACGGAGACGCCGCTACTCAGTTTAGAGGCTTAACGGAGTCATTTTTCGCCGATAACTCAATTTATTGACGAACAGAGTCGCCGCTAACTCAATTTAGCTTAATTTAACGGAATTATTGCTAATTCAGTTTAGCGAATTTGTGTGTCCATTTGTGACTAACTCACTTTAGTGACGACCGAAGTCGCCGCTAACTCGCCTAATCGACGAACGGAGTCGCCACTAACCCACTTTTATCGACGAACAGAATCGCTAACTAACTCACTTTAGGGAGGAACATCCGCTCGCCGCTAACTCACTTAGGCGACGAAAGTGTGCGCTCATCTCTAACTCACTCCTGACGGAGTTGTCGCTAGTCACTTTAGCGACGTAAGGAGTCGCTGTTTAAACTTTAGCCACCAACGGAGTCATTGCTAGTCAGTTTAGCGACGAGTGTCAATTAGTGACTAACTCACTTTAGTGACGAAAAGGAGTCGCCGCTATTATTAATTTAGCTTAATTTAACGGGTCGCCGCTAACTCAAATTAGCAAAACAAAAGGAGTTGTCGCTACCTCACTTTAGCGACGAACGGGTCGCCGCTAACTCACTTTAGCGATGAACATCCGCATATCACTAACTCAAGTTAGCAATGAATGGAGTCATGGTTAGCGACGAAACAGAGTCATCGCTAAATGACTTTAGCTTAATTTAACGGAGTCAATGCTAATTAATTTTAGCCACCAATGTCCGTATGTCGCTTACTCACTTTAACGGAGTTGTCGCTAACGCACTTTAATGACAAACAGAGTCGTCGCTTACTCACTTTAGCGTCGAACTGAGTCATTACTAATTCCCTTTAGCGACGAACGTCCGTTCATCTATAACTCACTTTAGCGACGAGCGCAGTCGTCGCTAAATCACATTAGCAACGGGTGGAGTCGTCGCCGACTCAATTTAACGACAAACGCAGTCGTCGCTAACTCACTTTAGCGACAAACGGAGTTGTTGCTAACTCGCTTTAGCGACGAAATGGAGTCGCTAAAACTCCCTTTGGCGATGAACGCCTGTTCGCTGGTAACTCACTTTAGCAGCGAAAAGGAGTCGCCGATTTCACTTTAGGGAGAAACGCCCGCTCATCTCTAACTAACTTTAGCGACGAACGGAGTCATCACTAGCTCACTTTTACCGATGAACATCCATTTGTCGCCAACTTAGGAAAATGGAGTCGCCGCTACTCACTTTATCGACGAACGGAGTCGCCGCTACTCTCACTTTAGCTTACAAACGGAGTCATTTCTTATTCACTTTAGTGCTCTTTAACTCTCTTTATGAATGGAGTCGACGCTAACTCACTTTAGCGGCGAACAGAGTCATTTCTAACTCAGTTTAGGGACGGGTGTCCATTAGTGACTTACTCACTTTTAGAGACTAATGGGAATCATTGCTTACACACTTTAGCTTAATTTAATGGGGATGTAGCTAACTCACTTTAGCAACGAAAAGGAAACATCGCTAACTTCACTTCAGCTTAATTTAACGGTGTCGCCACTAACTCACTTTTAGGGATGAACATCCGCTCACCCGTAACTCATTTTAACTACACATCCCTAACTGACTTTTATGCATGAACTGAGTCAATACCAATTAATTTTAGCAACTAATGTATGTTCATCGCTAACTCACTTTAGTGTCAAACTGAGTCGCCTCTAACTCACTTTTTAACGACGAACGGAGTTGTCGCAAAACTCACTTTTAGAGCCGAACGGAGTCATTGCTTATTCACTTTAGCGTTGAGTGTGCATTCTCGCCACTAACTCACTTAAGTGACGAACGGAGACGCCGCTACTCAGTTTAGAGGCTTAACGGAGTCATTTTTCGTCGATAACTCAATTTATTGACGAACAGAGTCGCCGCTAACTCAATTTAGCTTAATTTAACGGAATTATTGCTAATTCAGTTTAGCGACGAAAGTGTCCATTTGTGACTAACTCACTTTAGTGACGACTGAAGTCGCCGCTAACTCGCCTAATCGACGAACGGAGTCGCCACTAACCCACTTTTATCGACGAAACAGAATCGCTAAGCTAACTCACTTTAGGGAGGAACATCCGCTCGCCGCTAACTCACTTAGGCTTAATGAAAGTGTGCTCATCTCTAACTCACTCCTGACGGAGTTGTCGCTAGTCACTTTAGCGACGTAAGGAGTCGCTGTTTGCGCACTTTTTAGCCACCAACGGAGTCATTGCTAGTCAGTTTAGCGACGAAAGTGTCAATTAGTGACTAACTCACTTTTAGTGACGAAAAGGAGTCGCCGCTATTATTGAATTTAGCTTAATTTAACGGGTCGCCGCTAACTCAAATTAGCAAAACAAAAGGAGTTGTCGCTACCTCACTTTAGCGACGAACGGGTCGCCGCTAACTCACTTTAGCGATGAACATCCGCATATCACTAACTCAAGTTAGCAATGAATGGAGTCATGGTTAGCGACGAACAGAGTCATCGCTAAATGACTTTAGCTTAATTTAACGGAGTCAATGCTAATTAATTTTAGCCACCAATGTCCGTATGTCGCTTACTCACTTTTTAACGGAGTTGTCGCTAACGCACTTTAATGACAAAAACAGAGTCGCCGCTACTCACTTTTAGCTTAATTTAACGGAGTCATTACTAATTCCCTTTAGCGACCTTAACGCCCGCTCATCTATAACTCACTTTAGCGACGAAGCGCAGTCGCCGCTAAATCACATTAGCAACGAAGTGGAGTCGCCGCCGACTCAATTTAACGACAAACGCAGTCGCCGCTAACTCACTTTAGCGACAAACGGAGTTGTTGCTAACTCGCTTTTAGCGACGAATGGAGTCGCTAAGCTAACTCCCTTTGGCGATGAACGCCTGTTCGCTGGTAACTCACTTTAGCAGCTTAAAAGGAGTCGCCGATTTCACTTTAGGGAGAAACGCCCGCTCATCTCTAACTAACTTTAGCGACGAAACGGAGTCATCACTAGCTCACTTTTACCGATGAACATCCATTTGTCGCCAACTTAGGAAAATGGAGTCGCCGCTACTCACTTTATCGACGAACGGAGTCGCCGCTACTCTCACTTTAGCTTTAGCTTAAAATGGAGTCATTTCTTATTCACTTTAGTGCTCTTTTTAGCGATGAATGGAGTCGACGCTAACTCACTTTAGCGATGAACAGAGTCATTTCTAACTCAGTTTAGGGACGGGTGTCCATTAGTGACTTACTCACTTTTAGAGACTTAATGGAATCATTGCTTACACACTTTAGCTTAATTTAATGGGGATGTAGCTAACTCACTTTAGCAACGAAAAGGAAACATCGCTAACTTCACTTCAGCTTAATTTAACGGTGTCGCCACTAACTCACTTTTTAGGGATGAACATCCGCTCACCCGTAACTCATTTTAACTACACATCCCTAACTGACTTTTTATGCATGAACTGAGTCAATACCAATTAATTTTAGCAACTAATGTATGTTCATCGCTAACTCACTTTTAGTGTCAAACTGAGTCGCCTCTAACTCACTTTTTAACGACGAACGGAGTTGTCGCAAAACTCACTTTTAGCCGAACGGAGTCATTGCTTATTCACTTTAGCGTTGAGTGTGCATCGCCACTAACTCACTTAAGTGACGAACGGAGACGCCGCTACTCAGTTTAGAGGCTTAACGGAGTCATTTTTCGTCGATAACTCAATTTATTGACGAACAGAGTCGCCGCTAACTCAATTTAGCTTAATTTAACGGAATTATTGCTAATTCAGTTTAGCGACGAAAGTGTCCATTTGTGACTAACTCACTTTAGTGACGACTGAGTCGCCGCTAACTCGCCTAATCGACGAACGGAGTCGCCACTAACCCACTTTATCGACGAACAGAATCGCTAAACTCACTTTAGGGAGGAACATCCGCTCGCCGCTAACTCACTTAGGCTTACGAGTGTGCGCTCATCTCTAACTCACTCCTGACGGAGTTGTCGCTAGTCACTTTAGCGACGTAAGGAGTCGCTGTTTTGCGAACTTTAGCCACCAACGGAGTCATTGCTAGTCAGTTTAGCGACGAAAGTGTCAATTAGTGACTAACTCACTTTTAGTGACGAAAAGGAGTCGCCGCTTATTATTAAATTTAGCTTAATTTAACGGGTCGCCGCTAACTCAAATTAGCAAAACAAAAGGAGTTGTCGCTACCTCACTTTAGCGACGAACGGGGTCGTCGCTAACTCACTTTAGCGATGAACATCCGTACATCACTAACTCAAGTTAGCAACGAATGGAGTCATGGTTAGCGACGAACAGAGTCATCGCTAAATGACTTTAGCGACGAACGGAGTCAATGCTAATTAATTTTAGCGACCAATGTCCGTATGTCGCTTACTCACTTTAACGGAGTTGTCGCTAACGCACTTTAATGACAAAACAGAGTCGTCGCTTACTCACTTTAGCGACGAACTGAGTCATTACTAATTCCCTTTAGCGACGAACGTCCGTTCATCTATAACTCACTTTAGCGACGAGCGCAGTCGTCGCTAAATCACATTAGCAACGGGTGGAGTCGTCGCCGACTCAATTTAACGACAAACGCAGTCGTCGCTAACTCACTTTAGCGACAAACGGAGTTGTTGCTAACTCGCTTTTAGCGACGAATGGAGTCGCTAACTAACCCCTTTGGCGATGAACGCCTGTTCGCTGGTAACTCACTTTAGCAGCGAAAGGAGTCGCCGATTTCACTTTAGGGAGAAACGCCCGCTCATCTCTAACTAACTTTAGCGAATTTAACGGAGCCATCACTAGCTCACTTTACCGATGAACATCCATTTGTCGCCAACTTAGGAAAATGGAGTCGCCGCTACTCACTTTATCGACGAACGGAGTCGCCGCTACTCTCACTTTAGCTTACAAAAAACGAGTCATTTCTTATTCACTTTAGTGACTTTAACGCCAGTTCGCCGCTAACTTTTTAGCGATGAATGGAGTCGACGCTAACTCACTTTTAGCGATGAACAGAGTCATTTCTAACTCAGTTTAGGGACGGTGTCCATTAGTGACTTACTCACTTTTAGAGACGAATGGAATCATTGCTTACACACTTTAGCAAATTTAATGGGGATGTAGCTAACTCACTTTAGCAACGAAAAGGAAACATCGCTAACTTCACTTCAGCTTAATTTAACGGTGTCGCCACTAACTCACTTTTTAGGGATGAACATCCGCTCACCCGAACTCATTTTAACTACACATCCCTAACTGACTTTTTATGATGAACTGAGTCAATACCAATTAATTTTAGCAACTAATGTATGTTCATCGCTAACTCACTTTAGTGTCAAACTGAGTCGCCTCTAACTCACTTTTTAACGATCTAACGGAGTTGTCGCAAAACTCACTTTTAGCCCGAACGGAGTCATTGCTTATTCACTTTAGCGTTGAGTGTGCATTCGCCACTAACTCACTTAAGTGACGAACGGAGACGCCGCTACTCAGTTTAGAGGCTTAACGGAGTCATTTTTCGCCGATAACTCAATTTATTGACGAACAGAGTCGCCGCTAACTCAATTTAGCTTAATTTAACGGAATTATTGCTAATTCAGTTTAGCGACGAAAGTGTCCATTTGTGACTAACTCACTTTTAGTGACGACTGAAGTCGCCGCTAACTCGCCTAATCGACGAACGGAGTCGCCACTAACCCACTTTATCGACGAACAGAATCGCTAATCGCTAACTCACTTTAGGGAGGAACATCCGCTCGCCGCTAACTCACTTAGGCTTACGGTGTGCGCTCATCTCTAACTCACTCCTGACGGAGTTGTCGCTAGTCACTTTAGCGACGTAAGGAGTCGCTGCTTTGCAACTTTAGCCACCAACGGAGTCATTGCTAGTCAGTTTAGCGACGAAAGTGTCAATTAGTGACTAACTCACTTTAGTGACGAAAAGGAGTCGCCGCTATTATTAATTTAGCTTAATTTAACGGGTCGCCGCTAACTCAAATTAGCAAAACAAAAGGAGTTGTCGCTACCTCACTTTAGCGACGAACGGGTCGCCGCTAACTCACTTTAGCGATGAACATCCGCATATCACTAACTCAAGTTAGCAATGAATGGAGTCATGGTTAGCGACGAAACAGAGTCATCGCTAAATGACTTTAGCTTACGAACGGAGTCAATGCTAATTAATTTTAGCCACCAATGTCCGTGATGTCGCTACTCACTTTAACGGAGTTGTCGCTAACGCACTTTAATGACAAAACAGAGTCGCCGCTACTCACTTTAGCTTAATTTAACGGAGTCATTACTAATTCCCTTTAGCTTAATTTAACGCCCGCTCATCTATAACTCACTTTAGCGACGAAGCGCAGTCGCCGCTAAATCACATTAGCAACGAAAGGGAGTCGCCGCCGACTCAATTTAACGACAAACGCAGTCGCCGCTAACTCACTTTAGCGCGACAAACGGAGTTGTTGCTAACTCGCTTTAGCGACGAATGGAGTCGCTATAAACTCCCTTTGGCGATGAACGCCTGTTCGCTGGTAACTCACTTTAGCAGCGAAAGGAGTCGCCGATTTCACTTTTAGGGAGAAACGCCCGCTCATCTCTAACTAACTTTAGCGACGAACGGAGTCATCACTAGCTCACTTTTTTACCGATGAACATCCATTTGTCGCCAACTTAGGAAAATGGAGTCGCCGCTACTCACTTTATCGACGAACGGAGTCGCCGCTACTCTCACTTTTTAGCTTACAATGGAGTCATTTCTTATTCACTTTAGTGACGAATTCACTTTAGTGCTCTTTTAGCGATGAATGGAGTCGACGCTAACTCACTTTAGCGGCGAACAGAGTCATTTCTAACTCAGTTTAGGGACGGGTGTCCATTAGTGACTTACTCACTTTTAGAGACTAATGGAATCATTGCTTACACACTTTAGCAATTTAATGGGGATGTAGCTAACTCACTTTAGCAACGAAAGGAAACATCGCTAACTTCACTTCAGCTTAATTTAACGGTGTCGCCACTAACTCACTTTTTTAGGGATGAACATCCGCTCACCCGTAACTCATTTTAACTACACATCCCTAACTGACTTTTTATGCATGAACTGAGTCAATACCAATTAATTTTAGCAACTAATGTATGTTCATCGCTAACTCACTTTAGTGTCAAACTGAGTCGTCTCTAACTCACTTTTTAACGACGAACGGAGTTGTCGCAAACTCACTTTAGCCTCGAACGGAGTCATTGCGTATTCACTTTAGCGTTGAGTGTGCATTCGTCACTAACTCACTTAAGTGACGAACGGAGACGTCGCTTACTCAGTTTAGAGGCGAACGGAGTCATTTTTCGTCGATAACTCAATTTATTGACGAACAGAGTCGTCGCTAACTCAATTTAGCTTAATTAACGGAATTATTGCTAATTCAGTTTAGCGACGAGTGTCCATTTGTGACTAACTCACTTTAGTGACGACTGAAGTCGTCGCTAACTCGCCTAATCGACGAACGGAGTCGCCACTAACCCACTTTATCGACGAACAGAATCGTTGCTAACTCACTTTAGGGAGGAACATCCGTTCGTCGCTAACTCACTTAGGCGACGAGTGTGCGTTCATCTCTAACTCACTCCTGACGGAGTTGTCGCTTAGTCACTTTAGCGACGTAAGGAGTCGTTGCTTGCGAACTTTAGCGACCAACGGAGTCATTGCTAGTCAGTTTAGCGACGAAAGTGTCAATTAGTGACTAACTCACTTTAGTGACGAAAAGGAGTCGCCGCTATTATAATTTAGCTTACGAACGGGTCGCCGCTAACTCAAATTAGCAAAACAAAAGGAGTTGTCGCTACCTCACTTTAGCGACAAACGGGGTCGTCGCTAACTCACTTTAGCGATGAACATCCGTACATCACTAACTCAAGTTAGCAATGAATGGAGTCATGGTTAGCGACGAACAGAGTCATCGCTAAATGACTTTAGCGACGAACGGAGTCAATGCTAATTAATTTTAGCGACCAATGTCCGTATGTCGCTTACTCACTTTAACGGAGTTGTCGCTAACGCACTTTAATGACAAAACAGAGTCGCCGCTACTCACTTTTAGCTTACGGAGTCATTACTAATTCCCTTTAGCGACGAACGTCCGTTCATCTATAACTCACTTTAGCGACGAGCGCAGTCGTCGCTAAATCACATTAGCAACGAGTGGAGTCGTCGCCGACTCAATTTAGCGACAAACGCAGTCGTCGCTAACTCACTTTAGCGACAAACGGAGTTGTTGCTAACTCGCTTTAGCGACGAATGGAGTCGTTGCTAACTCCCTTTGGCGATGAACGCCTGTTCGCTGGTAACTCACTTTAGCAGCGAAAAGGAGTCGCCGATTTCACTTTAGGGAGAAACGCCCGCTCATCTCTAACTAACTTTAGCTTAATTTAACGGAGTCATCACTAGCTCACTTTACCGATGAACATCCATTTGTCGCCAACTTAGGAAAATGGAGTCGCCGCTACTCACTTTATCGACGAACGGAGTCGCCGCTGCCTCTCACTTTAGCTTACAAACGGAGTCATTTCTTTCACTTTATTCACTTTAGTGCTAACTTTTTAGCGATGAATGGAGTCGACGCTAACTCACTTTTAGCTGATGAACAGAGTCATTTCTAACTCAGTTTAGGGACGGGTGTCCATTAGTGACTTACTCACTTTAGAGACTAATGGAATCATTGCTTACACACTTTAGCTTAATTTAATGGGGATGTAGCTAACTCACTTTAGCAACGAAAGGAAACATCGCTAACTTCACTTCAGCTTAATTTAACGGTGTCGCCACTAACTCACTTTTAGGGATGAACATCCGCTCACCCGTAACTCATTTTAACTACACATCCCTAACTGACTTTTGCGATGAACTGAGTCAATACCACTTAATTTTAGCAACTAATGTATGTTCATCGCTAACTCACTTTAGTGTCAAACTGAGTCGCTCTAACTCACTTTTTAACGACGAAACGGAGTTGTCGCAAACTCACTTTTAGCCGAACGGAGTCATTGCTTATTCACTTTAGCGTTGAGTGTGCATTCGCCACTAACTCACTTAAGTGACGAACGGAGACGCCGCTACTCAGTTTAGAGGCTTAACGGAGTCATTTTTCGCCGATAACTCAATTTATTGATCGAACAGAGTCGCCGCTAACTCAATTTAGCTTACGAAACGGAATTATTGCTAATTCAGTTTAGCTTAATGAAAGTGTCCATTTGTGACTAACTCACTTTAGTGACGACTGAAGTCGCCGCTAACTCGCCTAATCGACGAACGGAGTCGCCACTAACCCACTTTTATCGACGAACAGAATCGCTAACTAACTCACTTTAGGGAGGAACATCCGCTCGCCGCTAACTCACTTAGGCGACGAAAGTGCGCTCATCTCTAACTCACTCCCTGACGGAGTTGTCGCTAGTCACTTTAGCGACGTAAGGAGTCGCTGTTTTAACTTTAGCCACCAACGGAGTCATTGCTAGTCAGTTTAGCGACGAAAGTGTCAATTAGTGACTAACTCACTTTAGTGACGAAAGGAGTCGCCGCTATTAATAATTTAGCTTAATTTAACGGGTCGCCGCTAACTCAAATTAGCAAAACAAAAGGAGTTGTCGCTACCTCACTTTAGCGACGAACGGGGTCGTCGCTAACTCACTTTAGCGATGAACATCCGTACATCACTAACTCAAGTTAGCAATGAATGGAGTCATGGTTAGCGACGAACAGAGTCATCGCTAAATGACTTTAGCGACGAACGGAGTCAATGCTAATTAATTTTAGCGACCAATGTCCGTATGTCGCTTACTCACTTTAACGGAGTTGTCGCTAACGCACTTTAATGACAAACAGAGTCGTCGCTTACTCACTTTAGCGTAATTTAACGGAGTCATTACTAATTCCCTTTAGCTTACCTAACGCCCGCTCATCTATAACTCACTTTAGCGACGAAGCGCAGTCGCCGCTAAATCACATTAGCAACGGGTGGAGTCGCCGCCGACTCAATTTAACGACAAACGCAGTCGCCGCTAACTCACTTTTTAGCGACAAACGGAGTTGTTGCTAACTCGCTTTAGCTTACGAATGGAGTCGCTAAGCAACTCCCTTTGGCGATGAACGCCTGTTCGCTGGTAACTCACTTTAGCAGCTTAAAGGAGTCGCCGATTTCACTTTAGGGAGAAACGCCCGCTCATCTCTAACTAACTTTAGCGACGAACGGAGTCATCACTAGCTCACTTTACCCGATGAACATCCATTTGTCGCCAACTTAGGAAAATGGAGTCGCCGCTACTCACTTTTATCGACGAACGGAGTCGCCGCTGCTCTCTCACTTTAGCCACAAAAATGGAGTCATTTCTTATTCACTTTAGTGCTCTTTAGCGATGAATGGAGTCGACGCTAACTCACTTTAGCGGCGAACAGAGTCATTTCTAACTCAGTTTAGGGACGGGTGTCCATTAGTGACTTACTCACTTTTAGAGACTAATGGAATCATTGCTTACACACTTTAGCAAATTTAATGGGGATGTAGCTAACTCACTTTTAGCAACGAAAAGGAAACATCGCTAACTTCACTTCAGCTTAATTTAACGGTGTCGCCACTAACTCACTTTAGGGATGAACATCCGCTCACCCGTAACTCATTTTAACTACACATCCCTAACTGACTTTTTGATGAACTGAGTCAATACCAATTAATTTTAGCAACTAATGTATGTTCATCGCTAACTCACTTTAGTGTCAAACTGAGTCGCCTCTAACTCACTTTTTAACGACGAACGGAGTTGTCGCAAAACTCACTTTAGCCCGAACGGAGTCATTGCTTATTCACTTTAGCGTTGAGTGTGCATTCGCCACTAACTCACTTAAGTGACGAAACGGAGACGCCGCTACTCAGTTTAGAGGCTTAACGGAGTCATTTTTCGCCGATAACTCAATTTATTGACGAACAGAGTCGCCGCTAACTCAATTTAGCTTAATTAACGGAATTATTGCTAATTCAGTTTAGCGAATGAAAGTCCATTTGTGACTAACTCACTTTTAGTGACGACCGAAGTCGCCGCTAACTCGCCTAATCGACGAACGGAGTCGCCACTAACCCACTTTATCGACGAACAGAATCGCTAAGCACTCACTTTAGGGAGGAACATCCGCTCGCCGCTAACTCACTTAGGCGACGAAAGTGTGCTCATCTCTAACTCACTCCTGACGGAGTTGTCGCTAGTCACTTTAGCGACGTAAGGAGTCGCTGTTTTTAAACTTTAGCCACCAACGGAGTCATTGCTAGTCAGTTTAGCGACGAAAGTGTCAATTAGTGACTAACTCACTTTTAGTGACGAAAGGAGTCGCCGCTATTACAATTTAGCTTAATTTAACGGGTCGCCGCTAACTCAAATTAGCAAAACAAAAGGAGTTGTCGCTACCTCACTTTAGCGACGAACGGGTCGCCGCTAACTCACTTTAGCGATGAACATCCGCATATCACTAACTCAAGTTAGCAAATGAATGGAGTCATGGTTAGCGACGGTCAGAGTCATCGCTAAATGACTTTAGCTTACGAAACGGAGTCAATGCTAATTAATTTTAGCGACCAATGTCCGTATGTCGCTTACTCACTTTAACGGAGTTGTCGCTAACGCACTTTAATGACAAACAGAGTCGCCGCTACTCACTTTTAGCTTAATTTAACGGAGTCATTACTAATTCCCTTTAGCTTACGGTAACGCCCGCTCATCTATAACTCACTTTAGCGACGAAGCGCAGTCGCCGCTAAATCACATTAGCAACGGGGGAGTCGCCGCCGACTCAATTTAACGACAAACGCAGTCGCCGCTAACTCACTTTAGCGACAAACGGAGTTGTTGCTAACTCGCTTTAGCGACGAATGGAGTCGCTAAACTCCCTTTGGCGATGAACGCCTGTTCGCTGGTAACTCACTTTAGCAGCGAAAAGGAGTCGCCGATTTCACTTTAGGGAGAAACGCCCCGCTCATCTCTAACTAACTTTAGCTTACGAACGGAGTCATCACTAGCTCACTTTACCGATGAACATCCATTTGTCGCCAACTTAGGAAAATGGAGTCGCCGCTACTCACTTTTATCGACGAACGGAGTCGCCGCTGCTCTCACTTTAGCTTACAAATGGAGTCATTTCTTATTCACTTTAGTGACTTTAGCGAGCGATGAATGGAGTCGACGCTAACTCACTTTAGCTGATGAACAGAGTCATTTCTAACTCAGTTTAGGGACGGGTGTCCATTAGTGACTTACTCACTTTAGAGACTAATGGAATCATTGCTTACACACTTTAGCAACGAATGGGGATGTAGCTAACTCACTTTTAGCAACGAAAGGAAACGCCGCTAACTTCACTTCAGCTAACGAACGGTGTCGCCACTAACTCACTTTTTAGGGATGAACATCCGCTCACCCGTAACTCATTTTAACTACACATCCCTAACTGACTTTTATGATGAACTGAGTCAATACCAATTAATTTTAGCAACTAATGTATGTTCATCGCTAACTCACTTTAGTGTCAAACTGAGTCGCCTCTAACTCACTTTTTAACGACGAACGGAGTTGTCGCAAAACTCACTTTTAGCCGCCGAACGGAGTCATTGCTTATTCACTTTAGCGTTGAGTGTGCATTCGCCACTAACTCACTTAAGTGACGAACGGAGACGCCGCTACTCAGTTTAGAGGCTTAACGGAGTCATTTTTCGCCGATAACTCAATTTATTGACGAACAGAGTCGCCGCTAACTCAATTTAGCTTAATTAACGGAATTATTGCTAATTCAGTTTAGCTTACGAAAGTGTCCATTTGTGACTAACTCACTTTAGTGACGACTGAAGTCGCCGCTAACTCGCCTAATCGACGAACGGAGTCGCCACTAACCCACTTTATCGACGCAACAGAATCGCTGCTAACTCACTTTAGGGAGGAACATCCGCTCGCCGCTAACTCACTTAGGCGACGAAAGTGTGCGCTCATTCTAACTCACTCCTGACGGAGTTGTCGCTAGTCACTTTAGCGACGTAAGGAGTCGCTGTTTGCAACTTTAGCCACCAACGGAGTCATTGCTAGTCAGTTTAGCGACGAAAGTGTCAATTAGTGACTAACTCACTTTTAGTGACGAAAAGGAGTCGCCGCTATTATTAGAATTTAGCTTAATTTAACGGGTCGCCGCTAACTCAAATTAGCAAAACAAAAGGAGTTGTCGCTACCTCACTTTAGCGACAAAACGGGTCGCCGCTAACTCACTTTAGCGATGAACATCCGCATATCACTAACTCAAGTTAGCAATGAATGGAGTCATGGTTAGCGACGAAACAGAGTCATCGCTAAATGACTTTAGCTTACGAAACGGAGTCAATGCTAATTAATTTTAGCTTACCAATGTCCGTATGTCGCTACTCACTTTAACGGAGTTGTCGCTAACGCACTTTAATGACAAACAGAGTCGTCGCTTACTCACTTTAGCGACGAACGGAGTCATTACTAATTCCCTTTAGCGACGAACGTCCGTTCATCTATAACTCACTTTAGCGACGAGCGCAGTCGTCGCTAAATCACATTAGCAACGAGTGGAGTCGTCGCCGACTCAATTTAGCGACAAACGCAGTCGTCGCTAACTCACTTTAGCGACAAACGGAGTTGTTGCTAACTCGCTTTAGCGACGAATGGAGTCGTTGCTAACTCCCTTTGGCGATGAACGTCTGTTCGTTGGTAACTCACTTTAGCAGCAAAAGGAGTCCGATTTCTCACTTTAGGGAGAAACGCCCGCTCATCTCTAACTAACTTTAGCTTAACCTAACGGAGTCATCACTAGCTCACTTTTACCGATGAACATCCATTTGTCGCCAACTTAGGAAAATGGAGTCGCCGCTACTCACTTTATCGACGAACGGAGTCGCCGCTGCTCTCACTTTAGCTACAAAACGGAGTCATTTCTTATTCACTTTAGTGCTCTTTAGCTAACTCTCTTTAGCGGCGAATGGAGTCGACGCTAACTCACTTTAGCTGATGAACAGAGTCATTTCTAACTCAGTTTAGGACGGGTGTCCATTAGTGACTTACTCACTTTAGAGACGAATGGAATCATTGCTTACACACTTTAGCTTAATTTAATGGGGATGTAGCTAACTCACTTTTAGCAACGAAAAGGAAACATCGCTAACTTCACTTCAGCTTACCTAACGGTGTCGCCACTAACTCACTTTTAGGGATGAACATCCGCTCACCCGTAACTCATTTTAACTACACATCCCTAACTGACTTTTTATGCATGAACTGAGTCAATACCAATTAATTTTAGCAACTAATGTATGTTCATCGCTAACTCACTTTAGTGTCAAACTGAGTCGCCTCTAACTCACTTTTTAACGACGAACGGAGTTGTCGCGAAACTCACTTTAGCCGAACGGAGTCATTGCTTATTCACTTTAGCGTTGAGTGTGCGCTCGCCACTAACTCACTTAAGTGACGAAACGGAGACGCCGCTACTCAGTTTAGAGGCTTAACGGAGTCATTTTTCGCCGATAACTCAATTTATTGACGAACAGAGTCGCCGCTAACTCAATTTAGCTTATCAACGGAATTATTGCTAATTCAGTTTAGCTTAATGAAGTGTCCATTTGTGACTAACTCACTTTAGTGACGACTGAAGTCGCCGCTAACTCGCCTAATCGACGAACGGAGTCGCCACTAACCCACTTTTATCGACGAACAGAATCGCTAAGCTAACTCACTTTAGGAGGAACATCCGCTCGTCGCTAACTCACTTAGGCTTAATTTAGTGTGTGCTCATCTCTAACTCACTCCTGACGGAGTTGTCGCTAGTCACTTTAGCGACGTAAGGAGTCGCTGCTTGGCGAACTTTAGCCACCAACGGAGTCATTGCTAGTCAGTTTAGCGACGAAGTGTCAATTAGTGACTAACTCACTTTTAGTGACGAAAAGGAGTCGCCGCTATTAATAATTTAGCTTAATTTAACGGGTCGCCGCTAACTCAAATTAGCAAAACAAAAAGGAGTTGTCGCTACCTCACTTTTAGCGACGAACGGGTCGCCGCTAACTCACTTTAGCGATGAACATCCGCATCACTAACTCAAGCTAGCAATGAATGGAGTCATGGTTAGCGACGAACAGAGTCATCGCTAAATGACTTTAGCTTACGAAACGGAGTCAATGCTAATTAATTTTAGCTACCAATGTCCGTATGTCGCTTACTCACTTTAACGGAGTTGTCGCTAACGACTTTAATGACAAAACAGAGTCGCCGCTACTCACTTTTAGCTTATTTTAACGGAGTCATTACTAATTCCCTTTAGCTTAATTTAACGCCCGCTCATCTATAACTCACTTTAGCGACGAGCGCAGTCGCCGCTAAATCACATTAGCAACGAAGTGGAGTCGCCGCCGACTCAATTTAGCGACAAACGCAGTCGCCGCTAACTCACTTTAGCGACAAACGGAGTTGTTGCTAACTCGCTTTAGCGATTTAATGGAGTCGCTAAGCTAACTCCCTTTGGCGATGAACGCCTGTTCGCTGGTAACTCACTTTAGCAGCGAAAGGAGTCGCCGATTTCACTTTAGGGAGAAACGCCCATTCATCTCTAACTAACTTTAGCTTAATTTAACGGAGTCATCACTAGCTCACTTTTACCGATGAACATCCATTTGTCGCCAACTTAGGAAAATGGAGTCGCCGCTACTCACTTTATCGACGAACGGAGTCGCCGCTCGCTCTCACTTTAGCGACAAATGGAGTCATTTCTTATTCACTTTAGTGACTTTTAGCGATGAATGGAGTCGACGCTAACTCACTTTAGCTGATGAACAGAGTCATTTCTAACTCAGTTTAGGACGGTGTCCATTAGTGACTTACTCACTTTTAGAGACTAAATGGAATCATTGCTTACACACTTTAGCAACGAATGGGGATGTAGCTAACTCACTTTTAGCAACGAAAGGAGACGCCGCTAACTCACTTCAGCTTAATTTAACGGTGTCGCCACTAACTCACTTTAGGGATGAACATCCGCTCACCCGAACTCATTTTAACTACACATCCCTAACTGACTTTTATGATGAACTGAGTCAATACCAATTAATTTTAGCAACTAATGTTTGTTCATCGCTAACTCACTTTAGTGTCAAACTGAGTCGCCTCTAACTCACTTTTTAACGATCGAACGGAGTTGTCGCAAAACTCACTTTAGCCGAACGGAGTCATTAAGCTTATTCACTTTAGCTGTTGAGTGTGTGCTCGTCACTAACTCACTTAAGTGACGAACGGAGACGCCGCTACTCAGCTTTAGAGGCTTAACGAGTCATTTTTCGCCGATAACTCAATTTATTGACGAACAGAGTCGCCGCTAACTCAATTTAGCTTAATTTTAACGGAATTATTGCTAATTCAGTTTAGCGACGAAGTGTCCATTTGTGACTAACTCACTTTAGTGACGATCGAGTCGCCGCTAACTCGCCTAATCGACGAACGGAGTCGCCACTAACCCACTTTATCGACGAACAGAATCGCTAAGTTAACTCACTTTTAGGGAGAACATCCGCTCGCCGCTAACTCACTTAGGCGACGGGTGGTGCTCATCTCTAACTCACTCCCCGACGGAGTTGTCGCTAGTCACTTTAGCGACGTAAGGAGTCGCTTGTTTGCAACTTTAGCTTACCAACGGAGTCATTGCTAGTCAGTTTAGCGACGAAAATGTCAATTAGTGACTAACTCACCTTTTAGTGACGAAAGGAGTCGCCGCAATTAATAATTTAGCTTACTTTAACGGGTCGCCGCTAACTCAAATTAGCAAAACAAAAGGAGTTGTCGCTACCTCACTTTAGCGACGGTGGTCGCCGCTAACTCACTTTAGCGAGAACATCCGCATATCACTAACTCAAGTTAGCAATGAATGGAGTCATGGTTAGCGACGGTTAACAGAGTCATCCCTAAATGACTTTAGCGACAAACGGAGTCAATGCTAATTAATTTAGCAACCAATGTCCGTGATGTCGCTACTCACTTTAACGGAGTTGTCGCTAACGACTTTAATGACAAACAGAGTCGCCGCTACTCACTTTAGCCGAATTTAACGGAGTCATTACTAATTCCTTTAGCTAACGAACGCCCGCTCATCCATAACTCACTTTAGCGACGAAGCGCAGCCGCCGCTAAATCACATTAGCAACGGGTGGAGTCGCCGCTAACTCACTTTAGCCGAATAAACGCAGTCGCCGCTAACTCACTTTAGCCACAAACGGAGTTGTTGCTAACTCGCTTTAGCTTAATTTAATGGAGTCGCTGTAACTCCCTTTGGCGATGAACGCCTGTTCGCTGGTAACTCACTTTAGCAGCTTAAAGGAGTCGCCGATTTCTCACTTTAGGGAGAAACGCCCGCTCATCGCTAACTAACTTTAGCGAATTTAACGGAGTCATCAATACTAGCTCACTTTACCGATGAACATCCATTTGTCGCCAACTTAGGAAAATGGAGTCGTCGCTTACTCACTTTTATCGACGAACGGAGTCGCCGCTAATCTCACTTTAGGGACAAACGGAGTCATTTCTATTCACTTTAGTGATTCAACTTTAGTTCGCTAACTTTTTTTAGCAATGAATGGAGTCGACGCTAACTCACTTTAGCTGGAACAAGAGTCATTTCTAACTCAGTTTAGGGACGGGTGTCCATTAGTGACTTACTCACTTTTAGAGACGAATGGAATCATTGCTTACACACTTTAGCTTAATTTAATGGGGATGTAGCTAACTCACTTTTTAGCAACGAAAAGGAGACGCCGCTAACTTCACTTCAGCTTAATTTTAACGGTGTCGCCACTAACTCACTTTAGGGATGAACATCCGCTCACCCGGTCACTCATTTTAACTACATCCCTAACTGACTTTTTGTGATGAACTGAGTCAATACCACTAATTTTAGCAACTAATGTAATGTTCATCGCTAACTCACTTTAGTGTCAAACCGAGTCGCCTCTAACTCACTTTTAATCCATTTTACGAGTTGTCGCGAAACTCACTTTTAGCATCGAACGGAGTCATTGCTTATTCACTTTTTGCGTTGAGTGTGCATTCGCCACTAACTCACTTAAGGACGAACGGAGACGCCGCTACTCAGTTTAGAGGCTAACAGAGTCATTTTTCGTCGATAACTCAATTTATTGATCGAATGAGTGCCGCTAACTCAATTTAGCTTAAGAACGGAATTATTGCTAATTCATTTTAGCGACGACAGTGTCCATTTGTGACTAACTCACTTTTAGTGACGATTGAAGTCACGCTTAACTTCCTCCTAATCGACGAACAGAACGTCACTAACCCATTTTATCGACTTAACGTGACCGCGGTTAACTCACTTAGGGAGGAATATCCCGCTCGCCGCTA
>JAINDJ010000115.1:0-64313 GCA_019845555.1 Aristolochia fimbriata | reverse complement strand
CTTCAACCTTTATTTTCCTTTAAATTCTCTTTCTCTAGACTTTTCCAATGATTTGTTTAAACTTACCTTCAACCATAGTTTTCTTAAAATTCTTTTAGCATAGCCTTCAGCCATGAGTTTTGCACAAATTCCCTAACTATAGCCTTTAGTTAGGATTTTTTTCTTAAAATTCCATTACTATAGCCTTCAACTTTGTTTTTTCTTAAAATTCTCATTACTACAAACAATAGCCAACCTTACTTATTTAAAATACTTTACTAAAGTCTTAAACCATGAATTTTCTTAAAATTCCCTTCTAATAGCCTTCAGCCATTAGTTTTTTTTTTTTCAAATACCCTTACAATAGCCTAGTTCCATGAATTTCTTCAAATTATCTTACTATAGCCTTAAGACATTTTTTGTCAAAATTCCCTTACTTTAGCCTTCAACCATGATTTCTCTTCAAGTTCCTTACTACAACCTGTGGCCATGATTTTCTTTGAATTACTTTACTATAGCCTTCAACCACCATTTTCATCAAATTATCTTTCTATTTCTTCCCAGTTCACGATTTTCGTCAAATTCCCTTATTATAGTCTACAATAAAGATATTTCATTTGATTTCCTTACAATAGCTTTAAGCTTTAATTTTTTAAAATTCGCTCACTACAACATTCAGCCATTATTTTCATTAAATTCCACTACAATAGCTTTTAACCATGAGTTTTCTTATTTTTTATATTTCCTAACTATTTTCTTAAACATTGATATTTCCTAAAATTCCCTTACTATAGCTTTCAACCATGATTTTTCATCAAATTCCGTAACTCTTGCCTTTTACCTTGAATTTCTTCAAATTCTCTTACAAAAGACTTTAGTCATAATTTTTGTCAAAGTCCCAACTATTGCCTTCAACATTTGTTTTGCTTCAAATTCTCTAACTCAAGGTTTTTTTTTCATGTATTTTTTAAAATTCATTGACTATATCCGTCGACCATAGTTTTCTTAAAATTCTTTTACCATATAACCTACAACCATGAGTTTTCTTAAATTCCTTAGTATAGCCTTCAGTTTTAATTTTTTTCTTAAAATTCCCTTATTATGGCCTTCAGTTGTGATTTTTATTAAAATTCTTTTACTACAAACATCAACCAAGTTTTCTTTTCTAAAAAGCTTTATTATAGTCTTAAACAATGCATTTTCTTAAAATTCCATTCCAATAGCCTTCAGTCATTATTTTTGTTCAAATACCCTTACTATAGCCTCGTACCATGAATTTCTTCAAATTCTCTTACCAAAGCCTTAAGCCCTTTTGTTTGTCAAAATTCCTTTACTATTGCCTTCAACCATGATTTCTCTTCAAATTTCTTACGACATCCTATGACCATGATTTTTTTTGAATAGCTTTACTATAACTTTGAACCACCATTTTCTTCAAATTCTCTTACTATTGCTTCCAGCTATGATTTTACTTCAAATTCCCTTACTATAGTGTTCAATTAAAATATTTCATATAATTTCCTTACTATAGCCTTAAGCTTTGATTTTTAAAATTTTTTCTCACTACAACATTCTGCCATTATTTTCATTAAATTATATTACAATAGACTTTAACCAAGAGTTTTCCAATTATTCCCTATGAATTATTTTCTTTAAATTCCCTAAGTATAGCCTTTAATCCATGATATTTCCTAAAATTCCCTTAAAATAGCCTTCTGCCATGATTTTTCTTCAAATTCCTTAACTCTAGCCACTAATTTCTTGAAATTCTCTTTCTGCCTTTAGTCATAATTTTTGTCAAAAGTCCCTTACTATAGCCTTCAACCTTTATTTTCCTTTAAATTCTCTTACTCTAGCCTTTTCCAATGATTTGTTTAGACTTCCATTCAACCATAGTTTTCTTAAAATTCTTTTTAGCAAAGCCTTTAGCCTTGAGTTTTGCACAAATTCCCAAACTATAGCCATTAGTTTTTTTTTTTTTTTTCTTAAAATTCCTTTACTATAGCCATCAACTTTGGTTTATCTTAAAATTCTCGTACTACAAACAATAGCCAACTTTACTTATTTAAAATACTTTACGAAAGTCTTAAACCATGAATTTTCTTAAAATTCCCTTCCAATAGCCTTAAGCCATTACTTTTTTTCAAATACCCTTACTATAGCCTAGTTCCATGAATTTCTTCAAATTATCTTACTATAGCTTGAAGTCATTTTTTTGTCAAAATTCCTTTACTTTGGCCTTCAACCATGATTTCTCTTCAAGTTCCTTACTACAACCTGTGGCCGTGATTTTTGTTTCAATTGCTTGACTATAGCCTTCAACCACCATTTTCATTAAATTATCTTTCTTTTGCTTCCAGTTATGATTTTACTTCAAATGCCCTTATTATAGTCTACAATTATGATGTTTCATTTTATTTCCTTACTATAGCCTTTAGCTTTCATTTTTTTAAAATTCGCTCACTACAACTTTCAGCCATTATTTTCATGAAATTCCGCCACAATAGCTTTTAACCATGAGTTTTCCTATAATTCCCTAGGAGTTATTTTTTTAAATTTCCTAACTATTTTCTTAAACATTGATATTTCCTAAAATTCCCTTACAATAGCTTTCAGCCATGATTTTTCTTCAAATTCCTTAACTCTAGCCTTTTACCTTGAATTTCTTCAAATTCTCTTACTATAGAGTTTAGTCATAATTTTTGTCAAAAGTCCCAACTATTGCCTTCAACATTTGTTTTGCTTCAAATTCTCTAACTCTAGGTTTTTTTCATGTATTTTTTTAAATTCATTGACTATATCCGTTTAACCATAGTTTTCTTAAAATTCTTTTTTACCATATAACCTACAACCATGAGTTTTTCTTAAATTCCCTTAGTATAGCCTTCAGTTTTAATTTTTTTTTCTTAAAATTCCCTTATTATGGCCTTCAGTTGTGATTTTTATTAAAATTCTTTTACTACAAACATCAACCAAGTTTTCTTTTCTAAAAGCTTTGTTATAGTCTTAAACAATGCATTTTCTTAAAATTCCATTCAATAGCCTTCAGTAATTATTTTTTGTTCAAATACCCTTACTATAGCCTCATTACCATTAATTTCATCAAATTCTCTTACTAAAGCCTTAAGTCCTTTTGTTTGTCAAAATTCCTTTACTATTGCATTCAACCATGATTTCTCTTCAAATTTCTTACGACATCCGGTAGCCAAGATTTTTTTTTTGATTGCTTTACTAAAACTTTGAACCACCATTTTCTTCAAATTCTCTTACTATTGCTTCCAGCTATGATTTTACTTCAAATTCCCTTACTATTGTCTTCAATTAGAATATTTCATATAATTTCCTTACTATAGCCTTAAGCTTTGATTTTAAAAAATATTTTCTCACTACAACATTCAACCATTATTTTCTTTTAAATTATATTACAATAGACTTTAACCAAGAGTTTTCCAATAATTCCCTATGAATTATTTTCTTTAAATTCCCTAACTATTGCCTTTAATCCATGATATTTCCTAAAATTCCTTTAAAATAGCCTTCAACCATGATTTTTTCTTCAAATTCCTTTACACAAACCACAAATTCTCTTACTTTAACCTTTATTTTCATTTAAATTCTCTTACTCTAGCATTTTCCAATGATTTGTTTAAACTTCCTTCAACCATAGTTTTCTTAAAATTCTTTTAGCATAGCCTTCCGCTATGAGTTTTGCACAAATTCCCTAACTGTAAGCGTTTAGTTTTGGTTTTTTTTTCTTAAAATTCCATTACTATAGCCTTCAACTTTGTTTTTTTCTTAAAATTCTCATTACTACAAACAATAGCCAACTTTACTTATTTAAAATACTTTACTAAAGTCTTAAACCATGATTTTTCTTAAAATTCCTTCCAATAGCCTTAAGCCATTACTTTTTCAAATACCCTTACTATAGCCTAGTTCCATGAATTTCTTCAAATTATCTTACTATAGCTTGAAGTCATTTTTTTTTTAATCAAAATTCCTTTTACTTTGGCCTTCAACCATGATTTCTCTTCAAGTTCCTTACTACAACCTGTGGCCGTGATTTTTTGTTTCAATTGCTTGACTATAGCCTTCAACCACCATTTTCATTAAATTATCTTTCTTTTGCTTCCAGTTATGATTTTACTTCAAATGCCCTTTTTATAGTCTACAATTATGATGTTTCTTTTTATTTCCTTACTATAGCCTTTAGCTTTCATTTTTTTAAAATTTGCTCACTACAACTTTCAGCCATTATTTTCATGAAATTCCGCCACAATAGCTTTTAACCATGAGTTTTCCTATAATTCCCTAGGAATTATTTTTTTAAATTTCCTAACTATTTTCTTAAACATTGATATTTCCTAAAATTCCCTTACAATAGCTTTCAGCCATGATTTTTCTTCAAATTCCTTAACTCTAGCCTTTTACCTTGAATTTCTTCAAATTCTCTTACTATAGAGTTTAGTCATAATTTTTGTCAAAAGTCCCAACTATTGCCTTCAACATTTGTTTTGCTTCAAATTCTCTAACTCTAGGTTTTTTTCATGTATTTTTAAAATTCATTGACTATATCCGTCGACCATAGTTTTCTTAAAATTCTTTTACCATATAACCTACAACCATGAGTTTTTCTTAAATTCCCTTAGTATAGCCTTCAGTTTTAATTTTTTTCTTAAAATTCCCTTATTATGGCCTTCAGTTGTGATTTTTATTAAAATTCTTTTACTACAAACATCAACCAAGTTTTCTTTTCTAAAAAGCTTTGTTATAGTCTTAAACAATGCATTTTCTTAAAATTCCATTCCAATAGCCTTCAGTAATTATTTTTGTTCAAATACCCTTACTATAGCCTCGTTACCATTAATTTCATCAAATTCTCTTACTAAAACCTTAAGTCCTTTTGTTTGTCAAAATTCCTTTACTATTGCATTCAACCATGATTTCTCTTCAAATTTCTTACGACATCCGGTAGCCAAGATTTTTTTTGAATTGCTTTACTAAAACTTTGAACCACCATTTTCTTCAAATTCTCTTACTATTGCTTCCAGCTATGATTTTACTTCAAATTCCCTTACTATTGTCTTCAATTAGAATATTTCATATAATTTCCTTACTATAGCCTTAAGCTTTGATTTTAAAAATATTTTCTCACTACAACATTCAACCATTATTTTCTTTAAATTATATTACAATAGACTTTAACCAAGAGTTTTCCAATAATTCCCTATGAATTATTTTCTTTAAATTCCCTAACTATTGCCTTTAATCCATGATATTTCCTAAAATTCCTTTAAAATAGCCTTCAACCATGATTTTTCTTCAAATTCCTTTACACAAGCCACAAATTCTCTTACTTTAACCTTTATTTTCATTTAAATTCTCTTACTCTAGCATTTTCCAATGATTTGTTTAAACTTCCCTTCAACCATAGTTTTCTTAAAATTCTTTTAGCATAGCCTTCCGCTATGAGTTTTGCACAAATTCCCTAACTGTAGCGTTTAGTTTTGGTTTTTTTCTTAAAATTCCATTATTATAGCCTTCAACTTTGTTTTTTCTTAAAATTCTCGTACTACAAACAATAGCCAACTTTACTTATTTAAAATACTTTACTAAAGTCTTAAACCATGAATTTTCTTAAAATTCCCTTCCAATAGCCTTAAGCCATTACTTTTTTTCAAATACCCTTACTATAGCCTAGTTCCATGAATTTCTTCAAATTATCTTACTATATCTTGAAGTCATTTTTTTGTCAAAATTCCTTTACTTTGGCCTTCAACCATGATTTCTCTTCAAGTTCCTTACTACAACCTGTGGCCGTGATTTTTGTTTCAATTGCTTGACTATAGCCTTCAACCACCATTTTCATTAAATTATCTTTCTTTTGCTTCCAGTTATGATTTTACTTCAAATGCCCTTTTTATAGTCTACAATTATGATGTTTCTTTTTATTTCCTTACTATAGCCTTTAGCTTTCATTTTTTTAAAATTCGCTCACTACAACTTTCAGCCATTATTTTCATGAAATTCCGCCACAATAGCTTTTAACCATGAGTTTTCCTATAATTCCCTAGGAATTATTTTTTTAAATTTCCTAACTATTTTCTTAAACATTGATATTTCCTAAAATTCCCTTACAATAGCTTTCAGCCATGATTTTTCTTCAAATTCCTTAACTCTAGCCTTTTACCTTGAATTTCTTCAAATTCTCTTACTATAGAGTTTAGTCATAATTTTTGTCAAAAGTCCCAACTATTGCCTTCAACATTTGTTTTGCTTCAAATTCTCTAACTCTAGGTTTTTTTTTTTTGTATTTTTAAAATTCATTGACTATATCCGTTCGACCATAGTTTTCTTAAAATTCTTTTACCATATAACCTACAACCATGAGTTTTTCTTAAATTCCCTTAGTATAGCCTTCAGTTTTAATTTTTTTCTTAAAATTCCCTTATTATGGCCTTCAGTTGTGATTTTTATTAAAATTCTTTTACTACAAACATCAACCAAGTTTTCTTTTCTAAAAAGCTTTGTTATAGTCTTAAACAATGCATTTTCTTAAAATTCCATTCCAATAGCCTTCAGTAATTATTTTTGTTCAAATACCCTTACTATAGCCTCATTACCATTAATTTCATCAAATTCTCTTACTAAAGCCTTTAAGTCCTTTTGTTTGTCAAAATTCCTTTACTATTGCATTCAACCATGATTTCTCTTCAAATTTCTTACGACATCCGGTAGCCAAGATTTTTTTGAATTGCTTTACTAAAACTTTTGAACCACCATTTTCTTCAAATTCTCTTACTATTGCTTCCAGCTATGATTTTACTTCAAATTCCCTTACTATTGTCTTCAATTAGAATATTTCATATAATTTCCTTACTATAGCCTTAAGCTTTGATTTTAAAAATATTTTCTCACTACAACATTCAACCATTATTTTCTTTAAATTATATTACAATAGACTTTAACCAAGAGTTTTCCAATAATTCCCTATGAATTATTTTCTTTAAATTCCCTAACTATTGCCTTTAATCCATGATATTTCCTAAAATTCCTTTAAAATAGCCTTCAACCATGATTTTTCTTCAAATTCCTTTACACAAGCCACAAATTCTCTTACTTTAACCTTTATTTTCATTTAAATTCTCTTACTCTAGCATTTTCCAATGATTTGTTTAAACTTCCCTTCAACCATAGTTTTCTTAAAATTCTTTTAGCAAAGCCTTTAGCCTTGAGTTTTGCACAAATTCCCAAACTATAGCCATTAGTTTTGATTTTTTTCTTAAAATTCCTTTATTATAGCCATCAACTTTGGTTTATCTTAAAATTCTCGTACTACAAACAATAGCCAACTTTACTTATTTAAAATACTTTACGAAAGTCTTAAACCATGAATTTTCTTAAAATTCCCTTCCAATAGCCTTAAGCCATTACTTTTTTTTCAAATACCCTTACTATAGCCTAGTTCCATGAATTTCTTCAAATTATCTTACTATAGCTTGAAGTCATTTTTTTCAAAAATCCTTTACTTTGGCCTTCAACCATGATTTCTCTTCAAGTTCCTTACTACAACCTGTGGCCGTGATTTTTGTTTCAATTGCTTGACTATAGCCTTCAACCACCATTTTCATTAAATTATCTTTCTTTTTTTGCTTCCAGTTATGATTTTACTTCAAATGCCCTTATTATAGTCTACAATTATGATGTTTCATTTTATTTCCTTACTATAGCCTTTAGCTTTCATTTTTTTTTAAAATTAAGCTCACTACAACTTTCAGCCATTATTTTCATGAAATTCCGCCACAATAGCTTTTAACCATGAGTTTTCCTATAATTCCCTAGGAGTTATTTTTTTTTTTATTTCTAACTATTTTCTTAAACATTGATATTTCCTAAAATTCCCTTACAATAGCTTTCAGCCATGATTTTTCTTCAAATTCCTTAACTCTAGCCTTTTACCTTGAATTTCTTCAAATTCTCTTACTATAGAGTTTAGTCATAATTTTTTGTCAAAAGTCCCAACTATTGCCTTCAACATTTGTTTTGCTTCAAATTCTCTAACTCTAGGTTTTTTTTCATGTATTTTTAAAATTCATTGACTATATCCGTCGACCATAGTTTTCTTAAAATTCTTTTTACCATATAACCTACAACCATGAGTTTTTCTTAAATTCCCTTAGTATAGCCTTCAGTTTTAATTTTTTTTTAAAATTCCCTTATTATGGCCTTCAGTTGTGATTTTTATTAAAATTCTTTTTACTACAAACATCAACCAAGTTTTCTTTTCTAAAAGCTTTGTTATAGTCTTAAACAATGCATTTTCTTAAAATTCCATTCCAATAGCCTTCAGTAATTATTTTTGTTCAAATACCCTTACTATAGCCTCATTACCATTAATTTCATCAAATTCTCTTACTAAAGCCTTAAGTCCTTTTGTTTTGTCAAAATTCCTTTACTATTGCATTCAACCATGATTTCTCTTCAAATTTCTTACGACATCCGGTAGCCAAGATTTTTTTTTGAATTGCTTTACTAAAACTTTGAACCACCATTTTCTTCAAATTCTCTTACTATTGCTTCCAGCTATGATTTTACTTCAAATTCCCTTACTATTGTCTTCAATTAGAATATTTCATATAATTTCCTTACTATAGCCTTAAGCTTTGATTTTAAAAATATTTTCTCACTACAACATTCAACCATTATTTTCTTTTAAATTATATTACAATAGACTTTAACCAAGAGTTTTCCAATAATTCCCTATGAATTATTTTCTTTAAATTCCCTAACTATTGCCTTTAATCCATGATATTTCCTAAAATTCCTTTAAAATAGCCTTCAACCATGATTTTTCTTCAAATTCCTTTACACAAGCCACAAATTCTCTTACTTTAACCTTTATTTTCATTTAAATTCTCTTACTCTAGCATTTTCCAATGATTTGTTTAAACTTCCCTTCAACCATAGTTTTCTTAAAATTCTTTTAGCATAGCCTTCCTCCGCTATGAGTTTTGCACAAATTCCCTAACTGTAGCGTTTAGTTTTGGTTTTTTTCTTAAAATTCCATTACTATAGCCTTCAACTTTGTTTTTTTTTCTTAAAATTCTCGTACTACAAATAATAGCCAACTTTACTTATTTAAAATACTTTACTAAAGTCTTAAACCATGATTTTTCTTAAAATTCCTTCCAATAGCCTTCAACCATTACTTTTTTTTTTCAAATACCCTTAGTATAGCCTAGTTCCATGAATTTCTTCAAATTATCTTACTATAGCCTTAAGTCATTTTTTTTGTCAAAATTCCTTTACTTTGGCCTTCAACCATGATTTCTCTTCAAGTTCCTTACTACAACCTGTGGCCGTGATTTTTGTTTCAATTGCTTGACTATAGCCTTCAACCACCATTTTCATTAAATTATCTTTCTTTTGCTTCCAGTTATGATTTTACTTCAAATGCCCTTATTATAGTCTACAATTATGATGTTTCATTTTATTTCCTTACTATAGCCTTTAGCTTTCATTTTTTTAAAATTCGCTCACTACAACTTTCAGCCATTATTTTCATGAAATTCCGCCACAATAGCTTTTAACCATGAGTTTTCCTATAATTCCCTAGGAATTATTTTTTTAAATTTCCTAACTATTTTCTTAAACATTGATATTTCCTAAAATTCCCTTACAATAGCTTTCAGCCATGATTTTTCTTCAAATTCCTTAACTCTAGCCTTTTACCTTGAATTTCTTCAAATTCTCTTACTATAGAGTTTAGTCATAATTTTTGTCAAAAGTCCCAACTATTGCCTTCAACATTTGTTTTGCTTCAAATTCTCTAACTCTAGGTTTTTTTTTCATGTATTTTTAAATTCATTGACTATATCCGTCGACCATAGTTTTCTTAAAATTCTTTTACCATATAACCTACAACCATGAGTTTTTCTTAAATTCCCTTAGTATAGCCTTCAGTTTTAATTTTTTTTTTAAAATTCCCTTATTATGGCCTTCAGTTGTGATTTTTATTAAAATTCTTTTTTTACTACAAACATCAACCAAGTTTTCTTTTTTCTAAAAAGCTTTGTTATAGTCTTAAACAATGCATTTTCTTAAAATTCCATTCCAATAGCCTTCAGTAATTATTTTTGTTCAAATACCCTTACTATAGCCTCATTACCATTAATTTCATCAAATTCTCTTACTAAAGCCTTAAGTCCTTTTGTTTGTCAAAATTCCTTTACTATTGCATTCAACCATGATTTCTCTTCAAATTTCTTTACTTACATCCGGTAGCCAAGATTTTTTTTGAATTGCTTTACTAAAACTTTGAACCACCATTTTCTTCAAATTCTCTTACTATTGCTTCCAGCTATGATTTTACTTCAAATTCCCTTACTATTGTATTCAATTAGAATATTTCATATAATTTCCTTACTATAGCCTTAAGCTTTGATTTTAAAAATATTTTCTCACTACAACATTCAACCATTATTTTCTTTAAATTATATTACAATAGACTTTAACCAAGAGTTTTCCAATAATTCCCTATGAATTATTTTCTTTAAATTCCCTAACTATTGCCTTTAATCCATGATATTTCCTAAAATTCCTTTAAAATAGCCTTCAACCATGATTTTTCTTCAAATTCCTTTTTACAAAGCCACAAATTCTCTTACTTTAACCTTTATTTTCCTTTTTTAAATTCTCTTACTCTAGCCTTTTTCCAATGATTTGTTTAGACTTCCATTCAACCATAGTTTTCTTAAAATTCTTTTAGCAAAGCCTTTAGCCTTGAGTTTTGCACAAATTCCCAAACTATAGCCATTAGTTTTGATTTTTTTCTTAAAATTCCTTTACTATAGCCATCAACTTTGGTTTATCTTAAAATTCTCATTACTACAAACAATAGCCAACTTTACTTATTTAAAATACTTTTACTTAAAGTCTTAAACCATGAATTTTCTTAAAATTCCTTCCAATAGCCTTAAGCCATTACTTTTTTTCAAATACCCTTACTATAGCCTAGTTCCATGAATTTCTTCAAATTATCTTACTATAGCTTGAAGTCATTTTTTTGTCAAAATTCCTTTACTTTGGCCTTCAACCATGATTTCTCTTCAAGTTCCTTACTACAACCTGTGGCCGTGATTTTTGTTTCAATTGCTTGACTATAGCCTTCAACCACCATTTTCATTAAATTATCTTTCTTTTGCTTCCAGTTATGATTTTACTTCAAATGCCCTTATTATAGTCTACAATTATGATGTTTCATTTTATTTCCTTACTATAGCCTTTAGCTTTCATTTTTTTAAAATTAAGCTCACTACAACTTTCAGCCATTATTTTCATGAAATTCATACAATAGCTTTTAACCATGAGTTTTCCTATAATTCCCTAGGAGTTATTTTTTTAAATTTCCTAACTATTTTCTTAAACATTGATATTTCCTAAAATTCCCTTACAATAGCTTTCAGCCATGATTTTTCTTCAAATTCCTTAACTCTAGCCTTTTACCTTGAATTTCTTCAAATTCTCTTACTATAGAGTTTAGTCATAATTTTTTTGTCAAAAGTCCCAACTATTGCCTTCAACATTTGTTTTGTTTCAAATTCTCTAACTCTAGGTTTTTTTCATGTATTTTTAAAATTCATTGACTATATCCGTCGACCATAGTTTTCTTAAAATTCTTTTACCATATAACCTACAACCATGAGTTTTTCTTAAATTCCCTTAGTATAGCCTTCAGTTTTAATTTTTTTCTTAAAATTCCCTTATTATGGCCTTCAGTTGTGATTTTTATTAAAATTCTTTTACTACAAACATCAACCAAGTTTTCTTTTCTAAAAAGCTTTGTTATAGTCTTAAACAATGCATTTTCTTAAAATTCCATTCCAATAGCCTTCAGTAATTATTTTTGTTCAAATACCCTTACTATAGCCTCGTACCATTAATTTCATCAAATTCTCTTACTAAAGCCTTAAGTCCTTTTGTTTGTCAAAATTCCTTTACTATTGCATTCAACCATGATTTCTCTTCAAATTTCTTCACGACATCCGGTAGCCAAGATTTTTTGAATTGCTTTACTAAAACTTTGAACCACCATTTTCTTCAAATTCTCTTACTATTGCTTCCAGCTATGATTTTACTTCAAATTCCCTTACTATTGTCTTCAATTAGAATATTTCATATAATTTCCTTACTATAGCCTTAAGCTTTGATTTTAAAAATATTTTCTCACTACAACATTCAACCATTATTTTTTTAAATTATATTACAATAGACTTTAACCAAGAGTTTTCCAATAATTCCCTATGAATTATTTTCTTTAAATTCCCTAACTATTGCCTTTAATCCATGATATTTCCTAAAATTCCTTTAAAATAGCCTTCAACCATGATTTTTCTTCAAATTCCTTTACACAAGCCACAAATTCTCTTACTTTAACCTTTATTTTCATTTAAATTCTCTTACTCTAGCATTTTCCAATGATTTGTTTAAACTTCCCTTCAACCATAGTTTTCTTAAAATTCTTTTAGCATAGCCTTCCGCTATGAGTTTTGCACAAATTCCCTAACTGTAGCGTTTAGTTTTGGTTTTTTTCTTAAAATTCCATTACTATAGCCTTCAACTTTGTTTTTTCTTAAAATTCTCGTACTACAAATAATAGCCAACTTTACTTATTTAAAATACTTTACTAAAGTCTTAAACCATGATTTTTCTTAAAATTCCCTTCCAATAGCCTTCAACCATTACTTTTTTTCAAATACCCTTAGTATAGCCTAGTTCCATGAATTTCTTCAAATTATCTTACTATAGCCTTAAGTCATTTTTTTGTCAAAATTCCTTTACTTTGGCCTTCAACCATGATTTCTCTTCAAGTTCCTTACTACAACCTGTGGCCGTGATTTTTGTTTCAATTGCTTGACTATAGCCTTCAACCACCATTTTCATTAAATTATCTTTCTTTTGCTTCCAGTTATGATTTTACTTCAAATGCCCTTATTATAGTCTACAATTATGATGTTTCATTTTATTTCCTTACTATAGCCTTTAGCTTTCATTTTTTTAAAATTCGCTCACTACAACTTTCAGCCATTATTTTCATGAAATTCATACAATAGCTTTTAACCATGAGTTTTCCTATAATTCCCTAGGAATTATTTTTTTTAAATTTCCTAACTATTTTCTTAAACATTGATATTTCCTAAAATTCCCTTACAATAGCTTTCAGCCATGATTTTTCTTCAAATTCCTTAACTCTAGCCTTTTACCTTGAATTTCTTCAAATTCTCTTACTATAGAGTTTAGTCATAATTTTTGTCAAAAGTCCCAACTATTGCCTTCAACATTTGTTTTGCTTCAAATTCTCTAACTCTAGGTTTTTTTTTTCATGTATTTTTAAAATTCATTGACTATATCCGTCGACCATAGTTTTCTTAAAATTCTTTTACCATATAACCTACAACCATGAGTTTTTCTTAAATTCCCTTAGTATAGCCTTCAGTTTTAATTTTTTTTTCTTAAAATTCCCTTATTATGGCCTTCAGTTGTGATTTTTATTAAAATTCTTTTTACTACAAACATCAACCAAGTTTTCTTTTCTAAAAGCTTTATTATAGTCTTAAACAATGCATTTTCTTAAAATTCCATTCCAATAGCCTTCAGTAATTATTTTTGTTCAAATACCCTTACTATAGCCTCGTTACCATTAATTTCATCAAATTCTCTTACTAAAGCCTTAAGTCCTTTTGTTTGTCAAAATTCCTTTACTATTGCATTCAACCATGATTTCTCTTCAAATTTCTTACGACATCCGGTAGCCAAGATTTTTTTTTTTGATTGCTTTACTAAAACTTTGAACCACCATTTTCTTCAAATTCTCTTACTATTGCTTCCAGCTATGATTTTACTTCAAATTCCCTTACTATTGTCTTCAATTAGAATATTTCATATAATTTCCTTACTATAGCCTTAAGCTTTGATTTTAAAAATATTTTCTCACTACAACATTCAACCATTATTTTCTTTAAATTATATTACAATAGACTTTAACCAAGAGTTTTCCAATAATTCCCTATGAATTATTTTCTTTAAATTCCCTAACTATTGCCTTTAATCCATGATATTTCCTAAAATTCCTTTAAAATAGCCTTCAACCATGATTTTTCTTCAAATTCCTTTACACAAGCCACAAATTCTCTTACTTTAACCTTTATTTTCATTTAAATTCTCTTACTCTAGCATTTTCCAATGATTTGTTTAAACTTCCCTTCAACCATAGTTTTCTTAAAATTCTTTTAGCATAGCCTTCCGCTATGAGTTTTGCACAAATTCCCTAACTGTAGCGTTTAGTTTTGGTTTTTTCTTAAAATTCCATTACTATAGCCTTCAACTTTGTTTTTCTTAAAATTCTCATTACTACAAATAATAGCCAACTTTACTTATTTAAAATACTTTACTAAAGTCTTAAACCATGATTTTTCTTAAAATTCCCTTCCAATAGCCTTCAACCATTACTTTTTTTTCAATACCCTTAGTATAGCCTAGTTCCATGAATTTCTTCAAATTATCTTACTATAGCCTTAAGTCATTTTTTTGTCAAAATTCCTTTACTTTGGCCTTCAACCATGATTTCTCTTCAAGTTCCTTACTACAACCTGTGGCCGTGATTTTTGTTTCAATTGCTTTACTATAGCCTTCAACCACCATTTTCATCAAATTATCTTTCTATTGCTTCCAGTTATGATTTTACTTCAAATTCCTTTATTATAGTCTACAATTAAGATATTTCATTTTATTTCCTTACAATAGCCTTAAGCTTTCATTTTTTTAAAATTCGCTCACTACAGCATTCAGCCATTACTTTCATTAAATTCCACTACAATAGCTTTTAACCATGAGTTTTCCTATAATTCCCTAGGAATTATTTTTGTAAATTCCCTAACTATTTTCTTAAACAATGATATTTCCTAAAATTCCCTTACTATAACTTTCAGCCATGATTTTTCTTTAAATTCCTTAACTCTAGCCTTTTACCTTGAATTTCTTCAAATTCTCTTACTATAGACTTTAGTCATAATTTTTGTAAAAAGTCCCTACTATTGCCTTCAACATTTGTTTTGCTTCAAATTCTCTAACTCTAGATTTTTTTGATGAATTTTTAAAATACCTTAACTATATCCTTCGACCATAGTTTTCTTAAAATTCTTTTACCATATAACCTACAACCTTAAGATTTTTTGAAATTCCCATTGTATAGCCTTCTGTTTTAATTTTTTTCTTAAAATTCCCTTATTATGGCCTTCAGTTGTGATTTTTATTAAAATTCTTTTACTACAAACATCAACCAAGTATTCTTATCTAAAATGCTTTATTATAGTCTTAAAAAATTTATTTTCTTCAAATTCCATTCCAATAGCCTTCAGTCATTATTTTTGTTCAAATACCCTTACTATAGCCTCGTACCATGAATTTCTTCAAATTTTCATTCTAAAGCCTTAAGTCCTTTTGTTTGTAAAAATTCCTTTACTATTGCCATCAACCATGATTTCTCTTCAAATTTTTTACGACATCTTGTGGCCATGATTGTTTTTTGAATTGCTTTACTATAACTTTGAATCACCATTTTCTTCAAATTCTCTTACTATTGCTTCCTGCTATGATTTTACTTCAAATTCCCTTACTATAGTCTTCAATTAAAATATTTCATATAATTTCCTTACTATAGCCTTAAGCTTTGATTTTTAAAAATTTTTCTCACTACAACATTCAGCCATTATTTTCTTTAAATTATATTACAATAGAATTTAACCTAAAGTTTTCCAATAATTCCCTATGAATTATTTTCTTTAAATTTCCTAAGTAAAGCCTTTAATCCAAGATATTTCCTAAAATTCTTTTAAAATAGCCTTCTGCCATGATTTTTCTTCAAATTTCTTAACTCTAGCCACAAATTTCTTAAAATTCTCTTACTATTGCCTTTAGTCATAATTTTTGTCAAAAGTCCCTTACTATAGCCTTCAACCTTTATTTTCCTTTAAATTCTCTTACTCTAGCCTATTGAAATGATTTGTTTAAACTTCCCTTCAACAATAGTTTTCTTAAAATTCTTTTAGCATAGCCTTCAGCCATGAGTTTTGCACAAATTCCCTAACTATAGCCTTTAGTTTTGATTTTTTTTTAAAAATTCCATTACTATAGCCTTCAACTTTGTTTTTTCTTAAAATTCTCGTACTACAAACAATAGCAACTTTACTTATTTAAAATACTTTACTAATGTCTTAAACCTTGAATTTTCATAAAATTCCCTTCCAATAGCCTTAAGCCATTACTTTTTTTCAAATACCCTTACTATAGCCTAGTTCCATGAATTTCTTCAAATTATCTTACTATTGCCTTAAGCCATGTTTTTGTCAAAATTCCTTTATTTTAGCCTTCAACCATGATTTCTCTTCAAGTTCCTTACTACAACCTGTGGCCATGATTTTTGTTTGAATTGCCTTACTATAGCCTTCAACCACCATTTTCATCAAATTATCTTTCTATTGGTTCCGGTTATGATTTTTACTTCAAATTCCCTTATTATAGTCTACAATAAACATGTTTCATTTGATTTCCTTACTATAGCTTTAAGTTTTCATTTTTTTAAAATTCGCTCACTACAACATTCAGCCATTATTTTCATTAAATTCCACTACAATAGCTTTTAACCATGAGTTTTCCTATAATTCCCTAGGAATTATTTTTTTAAATTCCCTAACTATTTTCTTAAACAATGATATTTCCTAAAATTCCTTTACTATAGCTTTCAATTATGATTTTTCTTTAAATTCCTTAACTCTAGCTTTTTACCTTGAATTTCTTCAAATTCTCTTACTATAGACTTAAGTCATAATTTTTGTAAAATGTCCCTACTATTGCCTTCAACATTTGTTTTGCTTCAAATTCTCTAACTCTAGGTTTTTTTCATGTATTTTTAAAATTCCTTAACTATACCCTTCGACCGTAGTTTTCTTAAAATTCTTTTTCCATATAACCTACAACCATGAGTTTTTTTTAAATTCCCATTGTATAGCCTTCAGTTTTGATTTTTTTCTTAAAATTCCCTTATTATGGCCTTCAGTTGTGATTATTATTAAAATTCTATTACTACAAACATCAACCTAGTTTTCTTATCTAAAATGCTTTATTATAGTCTTAAACAATTCATTTTCTTAAAATTCCATACCAATAGCCTTCAGTCATTATTTTTGTTCAAATACCCTTACTATAGCCTCGTACCATGAATTTCTTCAAATTTTCTAACTAAAGCCTTAAGTCCTTTTGTTTGTCAAAATTCCTTTACTATTGCCTTCAACCATGATTTCTCTTCAAATTTCTTTCGACATCCTGTGGCCATGATTGTTTTTTGAATTGCTTTACTATAACTTTGAACAACCTTTTTCTTCAAATTCTCTTACTATTGCTTCCAGCTATGATTTTACTTCAAATTCCCTTACTATAGTCTTCAATTAAAATATTTCATATAATTTCCTTACAATAGCCTTAAGCTTTGATTTTTAAAAAAATTTCTCACTACAACATTCTGCCATTATTTTCTTTAAATTATATTACAATAAAATTTAACCTAGAGTTTTCCAATAATTCCCTATTAATTATTTTCTTTAAATTCTCTAAGCATGATATTTCCTAAAATTCTCTAAAAATAGCCTTCAACCATGATTTTTCTTCAAATTCCTTAACTCTAGCCACAAATTTCATGAAATTCTCTTACTATAGACTTTAGTCATAATTTTTGTCAAAAGTCCCTTACTATAGCCTTCAACCTTTATTTTCCTTTAAATTCTCTTACTCTAGCATATTCCAATGATTTGTTTAAACTTCCCTTCAACCATAGTTTTCTCTTTTAGCAAAGCCTTCAGCCATGAGTTTTGCACAAATTCCCTAACTATAGTCTTTAGTTTTGATTTTTTTCTTAAAATTCCATTAGTATAGCCTTCAACTTTGTTTTTTCTTAAAATTCTTGTACTACAAATAATAGCCAACTTTTCTTATTTAAAATACTTTACTAAAGTCTTAAACCATGAATTTTCTTAAAATTCCCTTCCAATAGCTTTTAGCCATTACTTTTTTTCAAATACCCTTACTATAGCCTAGTTCCATGAATTTCTTCAAATTATCTTACTATAGCTTGAAGTCATTTTTTTGTCAAACTTCCTTTACTTTGGCCTTCAACCATGATTTCTCATCAAGTTCCTTACTACAACCTGTGGCCATGATTTTTGTTTGAATTGCTTTACTATAGCCTTCAACCACCATTTTCATCAAATTATCTTTCTATTGATTCCAATTATGATTTTACTTCAAATTCCATTATTATAGTCTACAATTATGATGTTTCATTTGATTTCCTTACGATAGCCTTAAGCTTTCATTTTTTAAAAATTCGCACACTACAACATTCAGCCATTATTTTCATTAAATTCCACTACAATAGCTTTTAACCATGAGTTTTCCTATAATTTACTAGGAATTATTTTTTTAAATTCCCTAACTATTTTTTTAAATAATGATATTTCCTAAAATTCCTTTACTATAGCCTTCAGCCATGATTTTTCTTCATATTCCTTTACTCTAGCCTTTTACCTTGAATTTCTTCAAATTCTCTTCTGATAGACTTTAGTCATAATTTTTGTCAAAAATCCCTACTAATGCCTTCAACATATGTTTTGCTTCAAAATTCTCTAACTCTAGGTTTTTTTCATGTATTTTTAAAATTCCTTAACTATATCCGTCGACCATAGTTTTCTTAAAATTTTTTTACCATAACCTACAACCATGAGTTTTCCTGAAATTCCCTTAGTATAGCCTTCAGTTTTAATTTTTTTTTTCTTAAAATTTCCTTATTATGGCCTTCAATTGTGATTTTTATTAAAATTCTTTTTACTACAAACATCAACCAAATTTTATTATCTAAAATGCTTTATTATAGTCTTAAACAATGCATTTTATTAAAATTGCATTCCAATAGCCTTCAGTCATTATTTTTGTTCAAATACCCTTACTATAGCCTCATTACCATGAATTTCTTCAAATTCTCTTACTAAATGCTTAAGTCCTTTTGTTTGTCTAAATTCCTTTACTATTATGTTCAACCATGATTTCTCTTCAAATTTGTTCACACATCCTGTGGCCATGATTTTTTTTGAATTGCTTTACTATTACTTTGAACAACCATTTTCTTCAAATTCTCTTACTATTGCTTCCAGCTATGATTTTACTTCAAATTCCCTTACTATAGTCTTCAATTAAAATATTTCATATAATTTCCTTACAATAGCCTTAAGCTTTGATTTTTAAAAAAATTTCTCACTACAACATTCTGCCATTATTTTCTTTAAATTATATTACAATAAAATTTAACCTAGAGTTTTCCAATAATTCCCTATGAATTATTTTCTTTAAATTCTCTAAGTATAGCCTTTAATCCATGATATTTCCTAAAATTCTCTAAAAATAGCCTTCAACCATGATTTTTCTTCAAATTCCTTAACTCTAGCCAAAAATTTCATGAAATTCTCTTACTATAGACTTCAGTCATAATTTTTGTCAAAAGTCCCTTACTATAGCCTTCAACCTTTATTTTCCTTTAAATTCTCTTACTCTAGCCTATTCCAATGATTTGTTTAAACTTCCCTTCAACCATAGTTTTCTCTTTTAGCAAAGCCTTCAGCCATGTGTTTTGCACAAATTCCCTAACTATAGCCTTTAGTTTTGATTTTTTTCTTAAAATTCCATTAGTATAGCCTTCAACTTTGTTTTTTCTTAAAATTCTCGTACTACAAACAATAGCCAACTTTACTTATTTAAAATACTTTACTAAAGTCTTAAACCATGAATTTTCTTAAAATTCCCTTCCAATAGCCTTAAGCCATTACTTTTTTTCAAATACCCTTACTATAGCCTAGTTCCATGAATTTCTTCAAATTATCTTACTATAGCTTGAAGTCATTTTTTTGTCAAACTTCCTTTACTTTGGCCTTCAACCATGATTTCTCATCAAGTTCCTTACTACAACCTGTGGCCATGATTTTTGTTTGAATTGCTTTACTATAGCCTTCAACCACCATTTTCATCAAATTATCTTTCTATTGATTCCAATTATGATTTTACTTCAAATTCCATTATTATAGTCTACAATTATGATGTTTCATTTGATTTCCTTACTATAGCCTTAAGCTTTCATTTTTTAAAAATTCGCTCACTACAACATTCAGCCATTATTTTCATTAAATTCCACTACAATAGCTTTTAACCATGAGTTTTCCTATAATTCCCTAGGAATTATTTTTTTAAATTCCCTAACTATTTTCTTAAATAATGATATTTCCTAAAATTCCTTTAAAATAGCCTTCAGCCGTGATTTTTCTTCAAATTCCTTAACTCTTGCCTTTTACCTTGAATTTCTTCAAATTCTTTTACGATAGACTTTAGTAAGAATTTTTGACAAAAATCCTTACTATTGCCTTCAACATTTGTTTTGCTTCAAATATTCTAACTCTAGGTTTTTTTCATGTATTTTTAAAATTCCTTAACTATATCCGTCGACCATAGTTTTCTTAAAATTTTTTTACCTTAACCTACAACCATGAGTTTTCCTGAAATTCCCTTAGTATAGCCTTCAGTTTTAATTTTTTTCTTAAAATTCGCTTATTATGGCCTTCAGTTGTGATTTTTATTAAAATTCTTTTACTACAAACATCAACCAAGTTTTCTTATCTAAAAAGCTTTATTATAGTCTTAAACAATGCATTTTATTAAAATTCCTTTCCAATAGCCTTCAATCATTATTTTTGTTCAAATACCCTCAATATAGCCTCGTACCATGAATTTCTTCAAATTCTCTTACTAAACCCTTAAGTCCTTTTGTTTGTCAAAATTCCTTTTCTATTGCCTTCAACCATAATTTCTCTTCAAATTTCTTACTACATCCTGTGGCCATGATTTTTTTTGAATTGCTTTACTATAACTTTGAACAACCAATTTCTTCAAATTCTCTTACTGTTGCTTCCAGCTATGATTTTACTTCAAATTCCCTTACTATAGTCTTCAATTAAAATATTTCATATAATTTCCTTACTATAGCCTTAATCTTTGATTTTTAAAAAATTTTCTCACTACAACATTCAGCTATTATTTTCTTTAAGTTATATTACAGTAAAATTTAACCTAGAGTTTTCCAATAATTCCCTGTGAATTATTTTCTTTAAATTCTCTAAGTATAGCCTTTAATCCATGATATTTCCTAAAATTCTCTTAAAATAGCCTTCAGCCTTGATTTTTATTCAAAGTCCTTAACTCTAGCCACAAATTTCTTGAAATTCTCTTTCTATAGCCTTTAGTCATAATTTTTGTCAAAAGTCCCTTACTATTGCCTTCAACCTTTATTTTCCTTTAAATTCTCTTACTCTAGCCTATTCCAATGATTTGTTTAAACTTCCCTTCGACCATAGTTTTCTAAAAATTCTTTTAGCATAGCCTTTGGCCATGAGTTTTGCACAAATTCCCTAACAATAGCCTTTAATTTTGATTTTTTTCCTAAAATTCCATTAGTATAGCCTTCAACTTTGTTTTTTCTTAAAATTCTCGTTCTACAAACAATAGCCAACTTTACTTAGTTAACATTCTTTACTATAGTCTTAAACCATGAATTTTCTTAAAATTCCCTTCCAATAGCCTTCAGCCATTACTTTTTTTCAAATACCCTTACTATAGCCTAGTTCCATGAATTTCTTCAAATTATCTTACTATTGCCTTAAGCCATTTTTTTGTCAAAATTCCTTAACTTTAGCCTTCGACCATGATTTATCTTCAAGTTCCTTACTACAACCTGTGGCCATGATTTTTGTTTCAATTGCTTTACTATAGTCTTCATCCACCATTTTCATCAAATAATCTTTCTATTGCTTCCAGTTATGATTTTACTTCAAATTCCCTAATTACAGTCTACAATTAAGATGTTTCATTTGATTTCCTTACTATAGCCTTAAGCTTTCATTTTGTTAAATTCGCTCACTACAACATTTAGCCATTATTTTCATTAAATACCACTACAATAGCTTTTAACCATGAGTTTTCCTATAATTCCCTAGGAATTATTATTTTAAATTCCCTAAGTATTTGCTTAAATAATGATATTTCCTAAAATTCCCTTACTATAGCCTTCAGCCATGATTTTTCTTCAAATTCCTTAACTCTAGCCTTTTACCTTGAATTTCTTCAAATTCTCTTACAATAGTCTTTAGTCATAATTTTTGTCAAAAGTCCCTACTATTGCCATGAACATTTGTTTTGCTTCAAATTCTCTAACTCTAGGTTTTTTTCATGTATTTTTAAAATTCCTTAACTATATCCTTCGACCATAGTTTTCTTAAAATTCTTTTAGCATAACCTACAACCATGAGTTTTTCTGAAATTCCCTTAGTATAGCCTTTAGTTTTAATTTTTTTCTTAAAATTCCCTTATTATGGCCTTCATTTGTAATTTTTATTAAAATTCTTTTGCTACAAACATCAACCAAGTTTTATTTTCTAAAATTCTTTATTATAGTCTTAAATAATGAATTTTCTTAAAATTCCATTCCAATAGCCTCAGTCATTATTTTTGTTCAAATACCATTACTACAACCTCGTACCATGAATTTCTTCAAATTCTCTTACTAAAGCCTTAAGTCCTTCTGTTTGTCAAAATTCCTTTTCTATTGCCTTCAACCATGATTTCTCTTCAAATTTCTTACTAAATCCTATGGCCATGATTTTTTTTGAATTGCTTTACTATAACTTTGAACAACCATTTTCTTCAAATTCTCTTACTGTTGCTTCCAGCTATGATTTTACTTCAAATTCCCTTACTGTAGTCTTCAATTAAAATATTTCATATAATTTCCTTACTATAGCCTTAATCTTTGATTTTTAAAAAAATTTTTCACTACAACATTCAGCCATTATTTTCTTTAAATTATATTACAATAAAATTTAACCTAGAGTTTTCCAATAATTCCCTGTGAATTATATTCTTTAAATTCTCTAAGTATAGCCCTTAATCCATGATATTTCCTAAAATTTTCTTAAAATAGCCTTCTGCCATGATTTTTATTCAAATTCCTTAACTCTAGCCACAAATTTCTTGAAATTCTCTTACTAGTCATAATTTTTGTCAAAAGTCCCTTACTATTGCCTTCTACCGTTATTTTCCTTTAAATTCTCTTACTCTAGCCTATTCCAATGATTTGTTTAAACTTCCCTTCAACCATAGTTTTCTAAAAATTCTTTTAGCATAGCCTTCGGCCAGGACTTTTGCACAAATTCCCTAACAATAGCCTTTAGTTTTGATTTTTTCTTAAAATTTCATTAGTATAGCCTTCAACTTTGTTTTTTCTTAAAATTCTCGTTCTACAAACAGTAGCCAACTTTACTTATTTAAAATACTTTACTAAAGCATTAAACCATGATTTTTCTTAAAATTCCCTTCCAATAGCCTTGAGCCATTACTTTTTTTCATGAATTTCTTCAAATTATCTTACTATTGCCTTAAGCCATTTTTTTATCTAAATTCCTTAACTTTAGCCTTCGACCATGATTTATCTTCAAGTTCGTTACTACAACCTGTGGCCATGATTTTTGTTTCAATTGCTTTACTATAGTCTTCATCCACCATTTTCATCAAATTATCTTTCTATTGCTTCCAGTTATGATTTTACTTCAAATTCCCTAATTACAGTCTACAATTAAGATGTTTCATTTGATTTCCTTACTATAGCCTTAAGCTTTCATTTTTTTAAAATTCACTCACTACAACATTCAGCCATTATTTTCATTAAGTTCCAGTACAATAGCTTTTAACCATGAGTTTTCCTATAATTCCCTAGGAATTATTTTTTTAAATTCCCTAACTATTTTCTAAAACAATGATATTTCCTAAAATTCCCTTACTGTAGCCTTCAACCATGATTTTTCTTCAAATTTCTTAACTCTAGCCTTTTACCTTGAATTTCTTCAAATTCTCTTACAATAGTCTTTAGTCATAATTTTTGTCAAAAGTCCCTACTATTGCCTTCAACATTTGTTTTGCTTCAAATTCTCAAACTCTAGGTTTTTTTCATGTATTTTTAAAATTCCTTAACTATATCCTTCGACCATAGTTTTCTTAAAATTCTTTTAGCATAACCTACAACCATGAGTTTTTCTGAAATTCCCTTAGTATAGCCTTTAGTTTTAATTTTTTTCTTAAAATTCCCTTATTATGGCCTTCATTTGTAATTTTTATTAAAATTCTTTTACTACAAACATCAACCAAGTTTTATTTTCTAAAATGCTTTATTATAGTCTTAAATAATGCATTTTCTTAAAGTTCCATTCCAATAGCCTTCAGTCATTATTTTTGTTCAAATACCCTTACCATAGCCTCGTACCATGAATTTTTTCAAATTCTCTTACTAAAGCATTAAGTCCTTTTGTTTGTCAAAATTCCTTTACTATTGCCTTCAACCATTATTTCTCTTCAAATTTCTTACGACATCTTGTGGCCATGATTTTTTTTGAATTGCTTGACTATAACTTTGAACCACCATTTTCTTCAAATTCTCATACTATTGCTTCCAGCTATGATTTTACTTCAAATTCCCTTACTATAGTCTTCAATTGAAATATATCATATAATTTCCTAACAATTGCCCTAAGCTTTGATTTTTAAAATATTTTCTCTCCACAACATTCAACCATTATTTTCTTTAAATTATATTACAATAGACTTTAACCAAGAGTTTTCCAATAATTCCTTATGAATTATTTTCTTTAAATTCCCTAAGTATTGCCTTTAATCCAAGATATTTCCTAAAATTCCCTCAAAATAGCCTTCAACCATGATTTTTCTTCAAATTCCTTTACTCTAGCCACAAATTTCTTGAAATTCTCTTACTATGGCCTTTAGTCATAATTTTTGTCAAAAGTCCCTTACTATAGCCTTCAACCTTTATTTTCCTTTAAATTCTCTTACTCTAGCCTATTCAAATGATTTCTTTAAACTGCCCTTCAACCATAGTTTTCTAAAAATTCTTTTAGCATAGCCTTCAGCCATGAGTTTTGCACAAATTCCTTAACTATAGCCTTTAGTTTTGATTTTTTTCAAAAAATTCCATTACTATAGCCTTCAACTTTGTTTTTTCATAAAATTCTCGTACTAAAAACAATAGCCAGCTTTACTTAGTTAAGATACTTTACTAAAGTCTTAAACCATGAATTTTCTTAAAATTCCCTTCCAATAGCCTTCAGCCATTACTTTTTTTCAAATACCCTTACTATAGCCTAGTTCCATGAATTTCTTCAAATTATCTTACTATTGCCTTAAGCCATTTTTTTGTCAAAATTCCTTTACTTTAGCCTTCGACCATGATTTATCTTCAAGTTCCTTACTACCACCTGTGGCCATGATTTTTGTTTCAATTGCTTTACTATAGCCTTCATCCACCATTTTCATCAAATTTTCTTTCTATTGCTTCCACTTATGATTTTACTTCAAATTCCCTAATTATAGTCTACAATTAAGATGTTTCATTTGATTTCCTTACTATAACCTTAAGCTTTCATTTTTTTAAAATTCGCTCACTACAACATTCAGCCATTATTTTCATTAAGTTCCAGTACAATAGCTTTTAACCATGAGTTTTCCTATAATTCCCTAGGAATTATTTTTTTAAATTCCCTAACTATTTTCTTAAACAATGATATTTCCTAAAATTCTTTTACTATAGCCTTCAGCCATGATTTTTCTTCAAATTCCTTAACTCTTGCCTTTTACCTTGAATTTCTTCAAATTCTCTTGCAATAGACTTTAGTCATAAATTTTGTCAAAAGTCCCTACTATTGCCTTCAACATTTGTTTTGCTTCAAATTCTCTAACTCTAGGTTTTTTTCGTGTATTTTTAAAATTTCTTAACTATATCCTTCGACCATAGTTTTCTTAAAATTCTTTTAGCATAACCTAAAACCAAGAGTTTCCTGAAATTCCCTTAGTATAGCCTTCAGTTTTAATTTTTTTTCTTAAAATTCCTTTATTATGGCCCTCAGTAGTAATTTTTATTTAAATTCTTTTACTACAAACATCAACCAAGTTTTCTTTTCTAAAGTTCTTTCTTATAGTCTTAAATAATGCATTTTCTTAAAATTCCATTCCAATAGCCTCAGTCATTATTTTTGTTCAAATACCCTTACTACAACCTCGTACCATGAATTTCTTCAAATTCTCTTACTAAAGCCTTAAGTCCTTTTGTTTGTCAAAATTCCTTTACTATTGCCTTCAACCATGATTTCTCTTCAAATTTCTTACGATATCCAGTGGCCACGATTTTTTTTTAATTCCTTTACTATAACTTTGAACCACCATTTTCTTCAAATTCTCTTACTCTTGCTTTCAGCTATGATTTTACTTCAAATTCCCTTACTCTAGCCACAAATTTCTTGAAATTCTCTTACTATAGCATTTAGTCATAATTTTTGTCAAAAGTCCCTCACTATAGCCTTCAACCTTTATTTCCTTTAAATTCTCTTACTCTAGCCTTTTCCAATGATTTGTGTAAACTTCCCTTCAACCATAGTTTTCTTAAAATTCTTTTAGCATAGCCTTCAGCCCTGAGTTTTGCACAAATTCCCTAACTATAGCCTTTAGTTTTAATTTTTTTCTTAAAATTCCATTCCTAAAGCCTTGAACTTTGTTTTTTCCCAAAATTCTCGTACTACAAACAATAGACAACTTTACTTATTTAAAATACTTTACTAAAGTTTTAAACCATGAATTTTTTAAAAATTCCCTTCCAATAGCCTTCAGCCATTACTTTTTTTCAAATACCCTTACTATAGCCTAGTTCCATCAATTTCTTCAAATTATCTTACTATAGCCTTAAGTCATTTTTTTGTCAAAATTCCTTTACTTTGGCCTTCAACCATGATTTCTCTTCAAGTTCCTTACTACAACCTGTGGCCATGATTTTTGTTTCAATTGCTTTACTATTTCCTCACTATAGCTTTAAGTTTTCATTTTTTTAAAATTCGCTCACTACAACATTCAGCCATTATTTTCATTAAATTCCACTACAATAGCTTTTAACCATGAGTTTTCCTATAATTCCCTAGAAATTATTTTTTTAAATTCTCTAACTATTTGCTTAAACATTGATATTTCCTAAAATTCTCTTACTATAGATTTCAGCCATGATTTTTCTTCAAATTCCTTAACTCTAGCCTTTTACCTTGAATTTCTTCAAATTCTCTTACAATAGACTTTAGTCATATTTTTTGTCAAAAGTCCTTACTATTGCCTTTAACATTTGTTTTGCTTCAAATTCTCTAACTCTAGGTTTTTTTCTTGTATTTTTAAAATTCCTTATCTATATCCTTCGACTATAGTTTTCTTAAAAGTCTTTTACCATATAACCTACAACCAAGAGTATTTCTGAAATTCCCTTAGTATAGCCTTCAGTTTTGATTTTTTTTCTTAAAATTCCCTTATTATGGACTTAGTTGTGATTTTTATTAAAATTCTTTTACTACAAACATCAACCAAGTTTTCTTATCTAAAATGCTTTTTTATAGTCTTAAACAATGTATTTTCTTAAAATTCCATTCCAATAGCCTTCAGTCATTATTTTTGTTCAAGTACCCTTACTATAGCCTCGTACCAGGAATTTCTTCAAATTTTCTTACTAAAGCCTTAAGTCCTTTTGTTTGTCAAAATTCCTTTACTATTGCCTTCAACCATGATTTCTCTTCAAATTTCTTACGACATCCTGTGGCCATGATTTTTTTTGAAAATCTTTACTATAACTTTGAACCACCATTTTCTTCAAATTCTCTTACTATTGCTTCCAGCTATGATTTTACTTCAAATTCCCTTACTATAGTCTTCAATTAAAATATTTCATATAATTTCCTTACTTTAGCCTTAAGCTTTGATTTTAAAAAAATTTTCTCACTACAACATTCAGCCATTATTTTCCTTAAATTATATTACAATAGACTTTTACCAAGATTTTTCCAATAATTCCCTATGAATTATTTTCTTTAAATTCACAAAGTATAGCCTTTAATCCATGATATTTCCTAAAATTTCCTGAAAATAGCCTTCAGCCATGATTTTTCTCCATATTAATTAACTCTGGCCACAAATTTCTTGAAATTCTCTTACTATAGCCTTTAGTCATAATTTTTGTCAAAAGTCACTTACTATAGCCTTCATCCTTTATTTTCCTTTTAATTCTCTTACTCTAGCCTTTTCCAATGATTTGTTTAAACTTCCCTTCAACCATAGTTTCCTAAAAATTCTTTTAGCATAGCCTTCAGCCATGAGTTTTGCACAAATTCCCTAACTATAGCCTTTAGTTTTGATTTTTTTCTTAAAATTCCATTACTATAGCCTTCAACTTTGTTTTTTCTTAATATTCTCGTACTACAAACAATAGCCAACTTTACTTATTTAAAATACTTTACAAAAGTCTTAAACCATGAATTTTCTTAAAATTCCCTTCCAATAGCCTTAAGCCATTACTTTTTTTCAAATACCCTTACTATAGCCTAGTTCCATGAATTTCTTCAAATTATCTTACTATAGCCTTAAGTCATTTTTTAGTCAAACTTTCTTTACTTTGGCCTTCAACCATGATTTCTCTTCAAGTTCCTTACTACAACCAGTGGCCATGATTTTTGTTTCAATTTCTTTACTATAACCTTCAACCACCATTTTCATCAAATTATCTTTCTATTACTTCTTCTTATGATTTTACTTCAAATTCCCTTATTATAGTCTACAATTAAGATGTTTCATTGGATTTCCTTACTATAGCCTTAAGCTTTCATTTTTTTAAAATTCGCTCACTACAACATTCTGCCATTATTTTCATTAAATTCCAGTACAATATCTTTTAACTATGAGTTTTCCTATAATTCCCTAGGAATTATTTTTTAAATTCCCTAACTCTTTGCTCAAACAATGATATTTCCTAAAATTCCCTTACTATAGCCTTCAGCCATGATTTTTCTTCAAATTCCTTAACTCTAGCCTTTTACCTTGAATTTATTCAAATTCTCTTACTATAGACTTTAGTCATAATATTTGTCAAAAGTCCCAACTATTGCCTTCAACATTTGTTTTGCTTCAAATTCTCTAACTCTAGGTTTTTTTCATGTATTTTTAAAATTCCTTAACAATATCCGTCGACCATAGTTTTCTTAAAATTTTTTTACCATAACCTACAACCATGAGTTTTCCTGAAATTCCCTTAGTATAGCCTTCAGTTTTGATTTTTTTCTTAAAATTCCCTTATTAAGGCCTTCAATTGTGATTTTTATTAAAATTCTTTTACTACAAACATCAACCAAGTTTTCTTATCTAAAAAGCTTTATTATAGTCTTAAACTATGCATTTTATTAAAATTGCATTCCAATAGCCTTCAGTCATTATTTTTTTTCAAATACCCTTACTATAGCCTCGTACCATGAATTTTTTCAAATTTGCTTACTAAAGCCTTAAGTCCTTTTGTTTGTCAAAATTCCTTTACTATTGCCTTCAACCATGATTTCTCTTCAAATTTCTTACGACATCCTGTGGCCATGATTTTTTTTGAATTGCTTTACTATAACTTTGAACAACCATTTTCTTCAAATTCTCTTACTATTGCTTTCTGCTATGATTTTACTTCAAATTCCCTTACTATAGTCTTCAATTAAAATATTTCATATAATTTCTTTACTATAGCCTTAAGCTTTGAGTTTTAAAAAATTTTCTCACTACAACATTCAGCCATTATTTTCTTTAAATTATATTACAATAGACTTTAACCAAGAGTTTTCCAATAATTCCCTATGAATTATTTTCTTTAAATTCCCTAAGTATTGCCTTTAATCCTTGATATTTCCTAAAATTCCCTCAAAATAGCCTTCAACCATGATTTTTCTTCAAATTCCTTTACTCTAGCCACAAATTTCTTGAAATTCTCTTACTATAGCCTTTAGTCATAATTTTTGTCAAAAGTCCCTTACTATTGCCTTCAACCTTTATTTTCCTTTAAATTCTCTTACTCTAGCCTATTCCAATGATTTGTTTAAACTTCCCTTCAACCATAGTTTTCTAAAAATTCTTTTAGCATAGCCTTCACCCATGAGTTTTGCACAAATTCCCTAACTATAGCCTTTAGTTTTGATTTTTTTTTTAAAATTCCATTACTATAGCCTTCAACTTTGTTTTTTCTTAAAATTCTCGTACTACAAACAATAGCCAACTTTACTTAGTTAACATACTTTGCTAAAGTCTTAAACCATAGTTAACATACTTTGCTAAAGTCTTAAACCATGAATTTTCTTAAAATTCCCTTCCAATAGCCTTCAGCATTACTTTTTTTCAAATACCCTTACTATAGCCTAGTTCATTGAATTTCTTCAAATTATCTTACTATTGCTTTAAGCTATTTTTTTGTAAAAATTCCTTTACTTTAGCCTTCGACCATGATTTATCTTCAAGTTCCTTACTACAACCTGTGGCCATGATTTTTGTTTGAATTGCTTTACTATAGCCTTCAACCACCATTTTCATCAAATTATCTTTCTATTGCTTCCAATTATGATTTTACTTCAAATTCCATTATTATAGTCTACAATTATGATGTCTCATTTGATTTTCTTACTATAGCCTTAAGCTTTCATTTTTTTAAAATTTGCTCACTACAACATTCAGCCATTATTTTCATTAAATTCCACTACAATAGCTTTTTACCATGAGTTTTCCTATAATTCCCTAGGAATTATTTTTTTAAATTCCCTAACTTTTTTCTTAAATAATGATATTTACTAAAATTCCTTTACTATAGCCTTCAACCATGATTTTTCTTCAAATTCCTTAACTCTAGCCTTTTATCTTGAATTCTTCAAATTCTCTTACGATAGACTTTAGTCAGAATTTTTGACAAAAATCCTTACTATTGCCTTCAACATATGTTTTGCTTCAAATTCTCTAACTCGAGGTTTTTTTCATGTATTTTTAAAATTCCTTAACTATATCCGTCGACCAAAGTTTTCTTAAAATTTTTTTACCATAACCTACAACCATGAGTTTTCCTGAAATTCCTTTTGTGTAGCCTTCAGTTTTAATTTTTTTCTTAAAATTCCCTTATTATGTCCTTCAGTTGTGACTTTTATTAAAATTCTTTTACTACAAACATCAACCAAGTTTTCTTATCTAAAATGCTTTATTATAGTCTTAAATAATGCATTTCATTAAAATTCCATCCCAATAGCCTTCAATCATTATTTTTGTTCAAATACCCTCACTATAGCCTCGTACCATGAATTTCTTCAAATTCTCTTACTAAAGCCTTAAGTCCTTTTGTTTGTAAAAATTCCTTTTCTATTGCCTTCAACCATGATTTCTCTTCAAATTTCTTACTACATCCTGTGGCCATGATTTTTTTTGAATTGCTTTACTATAACTTTCAACAACCATTTTCTTCAAATTCTCTTACTGTTGCTTCCAGCTATGATTTTACTTCAAATTCCCTTACTGTAGTCTTCAATTAAAATATTTCATATAATTTCCTTACTATAGCCTTAATCTTTGATTTTTAAAAAATTTTCTCACTACATCATTCAGCCATTATTTTCTTTAAATTATATTATAACAAAATTTAACCTAGAGTTTTCCAATAATTCCCTGTGAATTATTTTCTTTAAATTCTCTAAGTATAGCCTTTAATCCATGATATTTCCTAAAATTCTCTTAAAATAGACTTCAGCCATGATTTTTATTCAAATTCCTTAACTCTAGCCACAAATTTCTTGAAATTCTCTTACTATAGCCTTTAGTCATAATTTTTGTCAAAAGTCCCTTACTATGGCCTTCAACCTTTATTTTCCTTTAAATTCTCTTACACTAGCCTATTCCAATGATTTTTTTAAACTTCCCTTCAACCATAGTTTTCTAAAAATTCTTTAAGCATAGCTTTCGGCCATGAGTTTTGCACAAATTCCCTAACTATAGCCTTTAGTTTTGATTTTTTTCTTAAAACTCCATTAGTATAACCTTCAACTTTGTTTTTTCTTAAAATTCTCGTTCTACAAACAATAGCCAACTTTACTTATTTAAAATACTTTACTAAAGTCTTAAACTATGAATTTTCTTAAAATTCCCTTCCAATAGCCTTCAGCCATTACTTTTTTTCATGAATTTCTTCAAATTATCTTACTATTGCCTTAAGCCATTTTTTTATCAAAATTCCTTAACTTTAGCCTTCGACCATGATTTATCTTCAAGTTCCCTACTACAACCTGTGGCCATGATTTTTGTTTCAATTGCTTTACTATAGTCTTCATCCACCATTTTCATCAAATTATCTTTCTATTGCTTCCAGTTACGATTTTACTTCAAATTCCCTAATTACAGTCTACAATTAAGATGTTTCATTTGATTTCCTTACTATAGCCTTAAGCTTTCATTTTTTTAAAATTCGCTCACTACAACATTCAGCCATTATTTTCATTAAGTTCCAGTACAACAGCTTTTAACCATGAGTTTTCCTATAATTCCCTAGGAATTATTTTTTTAAATTCCCTAACTATTTTCTTAAACAATGATATTTCCTAAAATTCCCTTACTGTAGCCTTCAACCATGATTTTTCTTCAAATTCCTTAAATCTAGCCTTTTACCTTGAATTTCTTCAAATTCTCTTACAATAGTCTTTAGTCATATTTTTTGTCAAAAGTCCCTACTATTGCCTTCAACATTTGTTTTGCTTCAAATTCTCTAACTCTAGGTTTTTTTCATGTATTTTTAAAATTCCTTAACTATATCCTTCGACCATAGTTTTCTTAAAATTCTTTTAGCATAACCTACAACCATGAGTTTTTCTGAAATTCCCTTAGTATAGCCTTTAGTTTTAATTTTTTTCTTAAAATTCCCTTATTATGGCCTTCATTTGTAATTTTTATTAAAATTCTTTTACTACAAACATCAACCAAGTTTTATTTTCTAAAATGCTTTATTATAGTCTTAAATAATGCATTTTCTTAAAATTCCATTCCAAAAGCCTTCAGTCATTATTTTTGTTCAAATACCCTTACCATAGCCTCGTACCATGAATTTTTTCAAATTCTCTTACTAAAGCCTTAAGTCCTTTTGTTTGTCAAAATTCCTTTACTATTGCCTTCAACCATTATTTCTCTTCAAATTTCTTACGACATCCTGTGGCCATGATTTTTTTTGAATTGGTTGACTATAACTTTGAACCACCATTTTCTTCAAATTCGCATACTATTGCTTCCAGCTATGATTTTACTTCAAATTCCCTCACTATAGTCTTCAATTGAAATATTTCATATAATTTCCTAACTATAGCCTTAAGCTTTGATTTTTAAAATATTTTCTCACTATAACATTCAACCATTATTTTCTTTAAATTATATTACAATAGACTTTAACCAAGAGTTTTCCAATAATTCCTTATGAATTATTTTCTTTAAATTCCCTAAGTATTGCCTTTAATCCAAGATATTTCCTAAAATTCCCTCAAAATAGCCTTCAACCATGATTTTTCTTCAAATTCCTTTACTCTAGCCACAAATTTCTTGAAATTCTCTTACTATGGCCTTTAGTCTTCATTTTTGTCAAAAGTCCCTTACTATAGCCTTCAACCTTTATTTTCCTTTAAATTCTCTTACTCTAGCCTATTCAAATGATTTGTTTAAACTTCCCTTCAACCATAGTTTTCTTTAAATTCTTTTAGCATAGCCTTCAGCCCTGAGTTTTGCACAAATTCCCTAACTATAGCCTTTAGTTTTAATTTTTTTCTTAAAATTCCATTACTACAGCCATGAACTTTGTTTTTTCCCAAAATTCTCGTACTACAAACAATAGACAACTGTACTTATTTAAAATACTTTACTAAAGTCTTAAACCATGAATTTTCTTAAAATTCCCTTCCAATAGCCTTCAGCCATTACTTTTTTTCAAATACCCTTACTATAGCCTAGTTCCATGAATTTCTTCAAATTATCTTACTATAGCCTTAAGTCATTTTTTTGTCAAAATTCCTTTACTTTGGCCTTCAACCATGATTTCTCTTCAAGTTCCTTACTACAACCTGTGGCCATGATTTTTGTTTCAATTGCTTTACTATAGCCTTCAACCACCATTTTGATCAAATTATCTTTCTATTGCTTCCAGTTATGATTTTACTTCAAATTCCCTTATTATAGTCTACAATTATGATGTTTCATTTGATTTCCTTACTATAGCCTTAAGCTTTCATTTTTTTAAAATTCGCTTACTACAACATTCAGCCATTATTTTCATTAAATTCCACTACAATAGCTTTTAACCATGAGTTTTCCTATAATTCCCTAAGAATTATTTTTTTAAATTCCCTAACTCTTTTCTTAAACAATGATATTTACTAAAATTCCTTTACTATAGCCTTCAGCCATGATTTTTCTTCAAATTCCTTAACTCTAGCCTTTTACCTTGAATTTCTTCAAATTCTCTTACGATAGACTTTAGTCATAATTTTTTTCAAAAATCCCTACTATTGCCTTCAACATTTGTTTTGCTTCAAATTCTCTAACTCTAAGTTTTGTTCATGTATTTTTAAAATTCTTTAACTATATCTTTCGACCATAGTTTTCTTAAAATTCTGTTACCATAACCTACAACCATGAGTTTTCCTGAAATTCCCTTAGTATAGCTTTCAGTTTTGATTTTTTTTTAAAATTCCCTTATTATGGCCTTCAGTTGTGATTTTTATTAAAATTCTTTTACTACAAACATCAACCAAGTTTTCTTTTCTAAAATACTTTATTATAGTCTTAAACAATGCATTTTATTAAAACTGCATTCCAATAGCCTTCAGTCATTATGTTTGTTCAAATACCCTTACTATAGCTCCTACCATGAATTTTTTCAAATTCTCTTACTAAAGCCTTAAGTCCTTTTGTTTGTCAAAATTCCTTTACTATTGCCTTCAACCATGATTTCTCTTCAAATTTCTTACGACATCTTGTGGCCATGATTTTTTTTGAATTGCTTTACTATAACTTTGAACCACCATTTTCTTCAAATTCTCATACTATTTCTTCCAGCTATGATTTTCTTCAAATTCCCTTACTATAGTCTTCAATTAAAATATTTCATATAATTTCCTTACTATAGCCTTAAGCTTTGATTTTTAAAAAATTTTCTCACAACAACATTCAGCCATTATTTTCTTTAAATTATATTACAATAGCCTTTAACCAAGAGTTTTCCAATAATTCCCTATGAATTATTTTCTTTAAATTCCCTAAGTATAGCCTTTAATCCATGATATTTCCTAAAATTCCCTTAAAATAGCCTTCAGCCTTGATTTTTCTTCAAATTCCTTAACTCTAGCCACAAATTTCTTGAAATTCTCTTACTATAGCCTTTAGTCATAATTTTTGTCAAAAGTCCCTTACTATAGCCTTCAACCTTTATTTTCCTTTAAATTCTCATACTGTAGCCTTTTCCAATGATTTGTTTAAACTTTCCTTCAACCATAGTTTTCTTAAAATTCTTTTAGCATAGCCTTCAGCCATGAGTTTTGCACAAATTCCCTAACTATAGCCTTTAGTTTTGATTTTTTTCTTAAAATTCAATTAGTATAGCCTTCAACTTTGTTTTTTCTTAAAATTCTCGTACTACAAACAATAGCCAACTTTACTTATTTAAAATACTTTACTAAAATCTTAAACCATGAATTTTCTTAAAATTCCCTTACAATAGTCTTCGGCCATTACTTTTTTTCAAATACCCTTACTATAGCCTAGTTCCATGAATTTCTTCAAATTATCTTTCTATAGCCTTAAGTCATTTTTTTGTCAAAATTCCTTTTTTTAGCCTTCAACCATGATTTCTTTTCATGTTCCTTACTACAACCTATGGCCATGATTTTTGTTTGAATTACTTTACTATAGCCTTCAACCACCATTTTCATCAAATTATCTTTCTATTGCTTCCAGTTATGATTTTACTTCAAATTCCCTTATTATAGTCTACAATTATGATGTTTCATTCGATTTCCTTACTATAGCCTTAAGCTTTCATTTTTTTAAAATTCGCTCACTACAACATTCAGCCATTATTTTCATTAAATTCCACTACAATAGCTTTTAACCATGAGTTTTCCTATAATTCCCTAGGAATTATTTTTTTAAATTCCCTAACTATTTTCTTAAACAATGATATTTCCTAAAATTCCTTTACTATAGCCTTCAGCCATGATTTTTCTTGAAATTCCTTAACTCTACCCTTTTACCTTGACTTTCTTCAAATACTATTACGATAGACTTTAGTCATAGTTTTTGTCAAAAGTCCCTACTATTGCCTTCAACATTTGTTTTGCTTCAAATTCTCTAACTCTAGGTTTTGTTCATGTATTTTTAAAATTCTTTAACTATATCCTTCGACCATAGTTTTCTTAAAATTCTTTTACCATAACCTACAACCATGAGTTTTCCTGAAATTCTCTTAGTATAGCCTTCAGTTTTGATTTTTTTTTAAAATTCCCTTATTATGGCCTTCAGTTGTGATTTATATTAAAATTCTTTTACTACAAACATCAACCAAGTTTTCTTATCTAAAATGCTTTATTATAGTCTTAAACAATGCATTTTCTTAAAATTCCATTCCAATAGCCTTCAGTCATTATTTTTGTTCAAATACCCTTACAATAGCCTCGTACCATGAATTTCTTCAAATTCTCTTACTAAAGTCTTCAATCTTTTTTTTTGTCAAAATTCCTTTACTATTGCCTTTAACCATGATTTCTCTTAAAATTTCTTACGACATCCTGTGGCCATGATTTTTTTTTGAATTGCTTTACTATAACTTTGAACCACCATTTTCTTCAAATGCTCTTACTATTGCTTCCTGCTATGATTTTACTTCAAATTCCTTTACTATCGTCTTCAATTAAAATATTTCATATAATTTCCTTACTATAGCCTTAAGCTTTGATTTTTAAAAAATTTTCTCACTACAACATTCAGCCATTAATTTCTTTAAATTATATTACAATAGACTTTAACCAAGAGTTTTCCAATAATTCCCTATGAATTATTTTCTTTAAAATCCCTAAGTATAGCCTTTAATCCATCATATTTCCTAAAATTCCCTTAATATAGCCTTCAACCATGATTTTTTTTCAAAATCCTTAACTCTAGCCACAAATTTCTTGAATTTCCCTTACTATATCCTTTAGTCATAATTTTTGTCAAAAGTCCCTTACTATAGCCTTCAACCTTTATTTTCTTTTAAATTTTCTTACAATAGCCTTTTCCAATGATTTGTTTAAACTTCCCTTACTATAGCCTTCAACCATAGTTTTCTTAAAATTCTTTAAGCATAGCCTTCAGCCATGAGTTTTGCTCAAATTCCCTAACTATAGCCTTTAGTTTTGATTTTTTTCTTAAAATTCCCTTACTATAGCCTTCAACTTTGTTTTTTCTTAAAATTCTCGTACTACAAACAACAACCAAGTTTACTTATTTAAAATACTTTACTAAAGTTTTAAACCATGAATTTTCTTAAAATTTCCTTCCAATAGCCTTCAGCCATTACTTTTTTTCAAATACCCTTACTATTGCCTAGTTCCATGAATTTCTTCAAATTATCTTACTATAGCCTTAAGTCATTTTTTTGTCAAAATTCCTTTTTTTAGCCTTCAACCATGATTTCTCTTCAAGTTCCTTACTACAACCTATGGCCATGATTTTTGTTTGAATAACTTTACTATAGCCTTCAACCACCTTTCTCATCAAATTATCTTTCTATTGCTTCCAGTTATGATTTTACTTCAAATTCCCTTATTATAGTCTACAATTAAGATATTTCATTTGATTTCCTTACTATAGCTTTAAGCTTTCATTTTTTTAAAATTTTCTCACTACAACATTCAGCCATTATTTTCAATAAATTCCACTACAATAGCTTTTAACCATGAGTTTTCCTATTTTTTTAAATTCCCTAACTATTTTCTTAAACAATGATATTTCCTAAAATTCCCTTACTATAGTTTTTAGCCTTGATTTTTTTTCAAATTCCTTAATTCTAGCCTTTTACCTTGAATTTATTCAAATTCTCTTACTGTAGACTTTAGTCAAAATTTTTGTCAAAAGTCCCTAGTATAGCCTTCAACATTTGTTTTGCTTCAAATTCTCTAACTCTAGGTTTTGTTCATATATTTTTAAAATTCCTTAACTATATCCTTCGACCATAGTTTTCTTAAAATTCTTTTACCATAACCTACAACCATGAGTTTTCCTGAAATTCCCTCAGAAAAGCCTTCAGTTTTGATTTTTTTTTTAAAATTCCCTTATTATGGCCTTCAGTTGTGATTTATATTAAAATTCTTTTACTACAAACATCAACCAAGTTTTCTTATCTAAAATGCTTTATTATAGTCTTAAACAATGCATTTTCTTAAAATTCCATTCCAATAGCCCTCGGTCATTATTTTTGTTCAAATACCCTTACTATAGCCTCGTACCATGAATTTCTTCAAATTTTCTTTCTAAAGTCTTAAGTCCTTTTTTTTGTCAAAATTCCTTTACTATTGCCTTTAACCATGATTTCTCTTCAAATTTCTTACGACATCCTGTGGCCATGATTTTTTTTTGAATTGCTTTACTATAACTTTGAACCACCGTTTTCTTCAAACGCTCTTACTATTGCTTCCTGCTATGATTTTACTTCAAATTCCTTTACTATCGTCTTCAATTAAAATATTTCATATAATTTCCTTACTATTGCCTTCAGCTTTGATTTTAAAAAAATTTTCCCACTACAACATTCGGCCATTATTTTCTTTAAATTCCTTAACTATAGCCTTAATCCAAGATATTTCCTAATATTCCCTTAATATAGCCTTCAACCTTGATTTTTCTTCAAAATCCTTAACTCTAGCCAAAAATTTCTTGAAATTCTTTTCCTATATCCTTTAGTCATAATTTTTGTCAAAAGTCCCTTACTATAGCCTTCAACCTTTATTTTCCTTTAAATTCTCTTATGCTAGCCTTTTCCAATGATTTGTTTAAACTTCCCTTCAGCCATAGTTTTCTTAAAATTCTTTTAGCATAGCCTTCAGCCATGAGTTTTGCACAAATTCCCTAACTATAGCCTTTAGTTTTGTTTTTTTTCCTAACATTCCCTTACTATAACCTTCAACTTTGTTTTTTCTTAAAATTCTCGTACTACAAACAACAACCAACTTTACTTATTTAAAATACTTTACTAAAGTCTTAAACCATGAATTTTCTTAAAATTTCCTTCCAATAGCCTTCAGCCATTACTTTTTTTCAAATACCCTTACTATAGCCTAGTTCCATGAATTTCTTCAAATTATCTTACTATAGCCTTATGTCCTTTTTTTGTCAAAATTTATTTACTTTAGCCTTCAACCATGATTTCTCTTCAAGTTCCTTACTACAACCTGTGGCCAATATTTTTGTTTGAATTGCTTTACTATAGCCTTCAACCACCATTTTCATCAAATTATCTTTCTATTGCTTCCAGTCATGATTTTACTTCAAATTCCCTTATTATAGTCTACAATTAAGATGTTTCATTTGATTTCCTTACTATAGCCTTAAGCTTTCATTTTTTTAAAATTCGCTCACTACAACATTCTGCCATTATTTTCATTAAATTCCAGAACAATATCTTTTAATTATGAGTTTTCCTATAATTCCCTAGGAATTATTTTTTAAATTCCCTAACTCTTTGCTTAAACTATGATATTTCCTAAAATTCCCTTACAATAGCCTTCAGCCATGATTTTTCTTCAAATTCCTTAACTCTAGCCTTTTACCTTGAATTTATTCAAATTCTCTTACTATGGACTTTAGTCATAATTTTTGTCAAAAGTCCCAACTATTGCCTTCAACATTTGTTTTGCTGCAAATTCTCTAACTCTAGGTTTTTTTCATGTATTTTTAAAACTCCTTAACTATATCCTTCGACCATAGTTTTCATAAAATTCTTTTACCATAACCTTCAGCCATGAGTTTTCCTCAAATTCCCTTAGTATATCCTTCAATTTTGATTTTTTTCTTAAAATTCCCTTATTATGGCCTTCAGTTGTGATTTATATTAAAATTCTTTTACTACAAACATCAACCAAGTTTTCTTATCTAAAATGCTTTATTATAGTCTTAAACAATGCATTTTTTTAAAATTCTATTCCAAAAGCCTTCAGTCATTATTTTTGTTCAAATACCCTTACGATAGCCTCGTACCATGAATTTTTTCAAATTCTCTTACTAAGGCCTTAAGTCATTTTGTTTGTCAAAATTTCTTTACTATTACCTTCAACCATGATTTCTCTTCAAATTTCTTACGACATCCTGTGGCCATGATTTTTTTTGAAAATCTTTACTATAACTTTGAACCACCATTTTCTTCAAATTCTCTTACTATTGCTTCCAGCTATGATTTTACTTCAAATTCCCTTACTATAGTCTTCAATTAAAATATTTCATATAATTTCCTTACTATAGCCTTAAGCTTTGATTTTTAAAAAAATTTCTCACTACAACATTCAGCCATTATTTTCTTTAAATTATATTACAATAGACATTAACCAAGAGTTTTCCAATAATTCCCTATGAATTATTTTCTTTAAATTCCCTAAGTATAGCCTTTAATCCATGATATTTTCTAAAATTCCCTTAAAATAGCCTTCAACCTTGATTTTTCTTCAAATTCCTTAACTCTAGCCACAAATTTCTTGAAATTCTCTTACTATAGCCTTTAGTCATAATTTTTGTCAAAAGTCCCTTACTATAGCCTTCAACCTTTATTTTCCTTTAAATTCTCTTACTCTACCCTTTTCCAATGATTTGTTTAAACTTCCCTTCAACCATAGTTTTCTTAAAATTCTTTTAGCATAGCCTTCAGCCATGAGTTTTGCACAAAATCCCTAACTATAGCCTTTAGTTTTGATTTTTTTCTTAAAATTCACTTACTATAGCCTTCAACTTTGTTTTTTCTTAAAATTCTCGTAGTACAAACAATAACCAACTTTACTTATTTAAAATACTTTACTAAAGTCTTAAACCATGAATTTTCTTAAAATTTCCTTCCAATTGCCTTCAGCCATTACTTTTTTTCAAATACCCTTACTATAGCCTAGTTCCATGAATTTCTTCAAATTATCTTACGATAGCCTTATGTCCTTTTTTTGTCAAAATTTATTTACTTTAGCCTTCAACCATGATTTCTCTTCAAGTTCCTTACTACAACCTGTGGCCAATATTTTTGTTTGAATTGCTTTACTATAGCCTTCAACCACCATTTTCATCAAATTATCTTTCTATTGCTTCCAGTCATGATTTTACTTCAAATTCCCTTATTATAGTCTACAATTAAGATGTTTCATTTGATTTCCTTACTATAGCCTTAAGCTTTCATTTTTTTAAAATTCGCTCACTACAACATTCTGCCATTATTTTAATTAAATTCCAGAACAATATCTTTTAACTATGAGTTTTCCTATAATTCCCTAGGAATTATTTTTTAAATTCCCTAACTCTTTGCTTAAACAATGATATTTCCTAAAATTCCCTTACTATAGCCTTCAACCATGATTTTTCTTCAAATTTCTTAACTCTAGCCTTTTACCTTGAATTTATTCAAATTCTCTTACTTTGGACTTTAGTCATAATTTTTGTCAAAAGTCCCAACTATTGCCTTCAACATTTGTTTTGCTTCAAATTCTCTAACTCTAGGTTTTTTTCATGTATTTTTAAAACTCCTTAACTATATCCTTCGACCATAGTTTTCATAAAATTCTTTTACCATAACCTACAGCCATGAGTTTTCCTCAAATTCCCTTAGTTTATCCTTCAATTTTGATTTTTTTCTTAAAATTCCCTTATTATGGCCTTCAGTTGTGATTTATATTAAAATTCTTTTACTACAAACATCAACCAAGTTTTCTTATCTAAAATGCTTTATTATAGTCTTAAACAATGCATTTTTTTAAAATTCTTTTCCAAAAGCCTTCAGTCATTATTTTTGTTCAAATACCCTTACGATAGCCTCGTACCATGAATTTTTGCAAATTCTCTTACTAAAGCCTTATGTCCTTTTGTTTGTCAAAATTCCTTTACTATTGCCTTCAATCATGATTTCTCTTCAAATTTCTTACGACATACTGTGGCCATGATTTTTTTTGAAAATCTTTACTATAACTTTGAACCACCATTTTCTTCAAATTCTCTTACTATTGCTTCCAGCTATGATTTTACTTCAAATTCCCTTACTATAGTCTTCAATTAAAATATTTCATATAATTTCCTTACTATAGCCTTAAGCTTTGATTTTTAAAAAAAATTCACACTACAACATTCAGCCATTATTTTCTTTTAATTATATTACAATAGACTTTAACCAAGAGTTTTCCAATAATTCCCTATGAATTATTTTCTTTAAATTCCCTAAGTATAGCCTTTAATCCATGATATTTCCTAAACTTCCCTTAAAATAGCCTTCAGCCTTGATTTTTCTTCAAATTCCTTAACTCAGGCCACAAATTTCTTGAAATTCTCTTACTATAGCCTTTAGTCATAATTTTTGTCAATAGTCCCTTACTATAGCCTTCAACCTTTACTTTCCTTTAAATTCTCTTACTCTAACCTATTCCAATGATTTGTTTAAACTTCCTTTCAACCATAGTTTTCTTAAAATTCTTTTAGCATAGCCTTCAGCCATGAGTTTTGCACAAATTCCCTAACTATAGCCTTTAGTTTTGATTTTTTTCTTAAAATACCATTACTATAGCCTTCAACTTTGTTTTTTCTTAAAATTCTCGTACTACAAACAATAGCCAACTTTACTTATTTAAAATACTTTACTAAAGTCTTAAACCATGAATTTTCTTAAAATTCCCTTCCAATAGCCTTCAGCCATTACTTTTTTTCAAATACCCTTACTATAGCCTAGTTCCATGAATTTCTTCAAATTATCTTGCTATAGCCTTGAGTCATTTTTTTGTCAAAATTCCTTTACTTTAGCCTTCAACCATGATTTCTCTTCAAGTTCCTTACTACAACCTATGGCCATAATTTTTGTTTGAATTGCTTCACTATAGCCTTCAACCACCATTTTCATCAAATTATCTTTCTATTGGTTCCAGTTATGATTTTACTTCAAATTCCCTTACTATAGTCTACAATTAAGATATTTCATTTAATTTCTTTACTATAGCCTTTAGCTTTCATTTTTTTAATATTCGCTCACTACAACATTCTGCCATTATTTTCATTAAATTCCAGTACAATATCTTTTAACTATGAGTTTTCCTATAATTCCCTAGGAATTATTTTTTAAATTCCATAACTCTTTGCTCAAACAATGATATTTCCTAAAATTCCCTTACTATAGCCTTCATCTCTGATTTTTCTTCAAATTCCTTAACTCTAGCCTTTTACCTTGAATTTATTCAAATTCTCTTACTATAGAATTTAGTCATAATTTTTGTCAAAAGTCCCAACTATTGCCTTCAACATTTGTTTTGCTTCAAATTCTCTAACTCTAGGTTTTTTTCATGTATTTTTAAAACTCCTTAACTATATCCTTCGACCATAGTTTTTATAAAATTCTTTTACCATAACCTACAACCATGAGTTTTCCTGAAATTCCCTTAGTATAGCCATCAATTTTGATTTTTTTCTTAAAATTCCCTTATTTTGGCCTTCAGTTGTGATTTATATTAAAATTCTTTTACTACAAACATCAACCAAGTTTTCTTATCTAAAATGGTTTATTATAGTCTTAAACAATGCATTTTTTTAAAATTCTATTCCAAAAGCCTTCTGTCATTATTTTTGTTCAAATACCCTTACGATAGCCTCGTACCATGAATTTTTTCAAATTCTCTTACCAGAGCCTTAAGTCCTTTTGTTTGTCAAAATTCCTTTACTATTGCCTTAAACCATGATTTCTCTTCAAATTTCTTACGACATCCTGTGGCCATTATTTTTTTTGAATTGCTTTACTATAACTTTGAACCACCATTTTCTTCAAATTCTCTTACTATTGCTTCCAGCTATGATTTTACTTCAAATTCCCTTACTATAGTCTTCAATTAAAATATTTCATATAATTTCCTTACTATAGCCTTAAGCTTTGATTTTTAAAAAAATTTCTCACTACAACATTCAGCCATTATTTTCTTTAAATTATATTACAATAGACTTTAACCAAGAGTTTAACAATAATTCCCTATGAATTATTTTCTTTAAATTCCGTAAGTATAGCCTTTAATCCATGATATTTCCTAAAATTCCCTTAAAATAGCCTTCAGCCTTGATTTTTCTTCAAATTCCTTAACTCTAGCCACAAATTTCTTGAAATTCTCTTACTATAGCCTTTAGTCATAATTTTTGTCAAAAGTCCCTTACTATAGCCTTCAACCTTTATTTTCCTTTAAATTCTCTTACTCTACCCTTTTCCAATGATTTGTTTAAACTTCCCTTCAACCATAGTTTTCTTAAAATTCTTTTAGCATAGCCTTCAGCCATGAGTTTTGCACAAATTCCCTAACTATAGCCTTTAGTTTTGATTTTTTTCTTAAAATTCCCTTACTATAGCCTTCAACTTTGTTTTTTCTTAAAATTATCGTACTACAAACAATAACCAACTTTACTTATTTAAAATACTTTACTAAAGTCTTAAACCATGAATTTTCTTAAAATTTCCTTCCAATAGCCTTAAGCCATTACTTTTTTTCAAATACCCTTACTATAGCCTAGTTCCATGAATTTCTTCAAATTATCTTACGATAGCCTTATGTCCTTTTTTTGTCAAAATTCCTTTTTTTAGCCTTCAACCATGATTTCTCTTCAAGTTCCTTACTACAACCTATGGCCATGATTTTTGTTTGAATTACTTTTCTATAGCCTTCAACCACCATTCTCATCAAATTATCTTTCTATTGCTTCCAGTTATGATTTTACTTAAAATTCCCTTATTATAGTCTACAATTAAGATATTTCAATTGATTTCCTTACTATAGCTTTAAGGCTTCATTTTTTTAAAATTTGCTCACTACAACATTCAGCCATTATTTTCAATAAATTCCACTACAATAGCTTTTAACCATGAGTTTTCCTATTTTTTTAAATTCCCTAACTATTTTCTTAAACAATGATATTTCCTAAAATTCCCTTACAATAGTTTTTAGCCATGATTTTTTTTCAAATTCCTTAATTCTTGCCTTTTACCTTGAATTTATTCAAATTCCATTACTATAGACTTTAGTCAAAATTTTTGTCAAAAGTCCCTAGTATAGCCTTCAACATTTGTTTTGCTTCAAATTCTCTAACTCTAGGTTTTGTTCATGTATTTTTAAAATTCCTTAACTATATCCTTCGACTATAGTTTTCTTAAAATTCTTTTACCATATAACCTACAACCATGAGTATTTCTGAAATTCCCTTAGTATAGCCTTCAGTTTTGATTTTTTTCTTAAAATTCCCTTATTATGGACTTCAGTTGTTATTTTTATTAAAATTCTTTTACTACAAACATCAACCAAGTTTTCTTATCTAAAATGCTTTATTATAGTCTTAAACAATGCATTTTCTTAAAATTCCATTCCAATAGCCCTCAGTCATTATTTTTGTTCAAATACCCTTACTATAGCCTCGTACCATGAATTTCTTCAAATTTTCTTACTAAAGTCTTTAGTCCTTTTTTTTGTCAAAATTCCTTTACTATTGCCTTTAACCATGATTTCTTTTCAAATTTCTTACGACATCCTGTGGCCATGATTTTTTTTTGAATTGCTTTACTATAACTTTGAACCACCATTTTTTTCAAATGCTCTTACTATTGCTTCCTGCTATGATTTTACTTCAAATTCCTTTACTATCGTCTTCAATTAAAATATTTCATATAATTTCCTTACTATTGCCTTCAGCTTTGATTTTAAAAAATTTTTCCCACTACAACATTCAGCCATTATTTTCTTTAAATTATATTACAATAGACTTTAACCAAGAGTTTTCCTATAATTCCCTATGCATTATTTTCTTTAAATTCCTTAACTATTGCCTTAATCCAAGATATTTCCTAAAATTCCCTTAATATAGCCTTCAACCTTGATTTTTCTTCAAAATCCTTAACTCTAGCCACAAATTTCTTGAAATCCTTTTACTATATCCTTTAGTCATAATTTTTCTCAAAAGTCCCTTACTATAGCCTTCAACCTTTATTTTCCTTTAAATTCTCTTACGCTAGCCTTTTCCAATGATTTGTTTAAACTTCCCTTCAGCCATAGTTTTCCTAAAATTCTTTTAGCATTGCCTTCAGCCATGAGTTTTGCACAAATTCCCTAACTATAGCCTTTAGTTTTGATTTTTTTCTTAAAATTCCCTTACTATAACCTTCAACTTTGTTTTTTCTTAAAATTCTCGTACTACAAACAACAACCAACTTTACTTATTTAAAATACTTTACTAAAGTCTTAAACCATGAATTTTCTTAAAATTTCCTTCCAATAGCCTTCTGCCATTACTTTTTTTCAAATACCCTTACTATAGCCTAGTTCCATGAATTTCTTCAAATTATCTTACTATAGCCTTATGTCCTTTTTTTGTCAAAATTCATTTACTTTAGCCTTCAACCATGATTTCTCTTCAAGTTCCTTACTACAACCTGTGGCCAATATTTTTGTTTGAATTGCTTTACTATAGCCTTCAACCACCATTTTCATCAAATTATCTTTCTATTGCTTCCAGTCATGATTTTACTTCAAATTCCCTTATTATAGTCTACAATTAAGATGTTACATTTGATTTCCTTACTATAGCCTTAAGCTTTCATTTTTTTAAAATATGCTCACTACAACATTCTGCCATTATTTTCATTAAATTCCAGAACAATATCTTTTAACTATGAGTTTTCCTATAATTCCCAAGGATTTATTTTTTAAATTCCCTAACTCTTTGCTTAAACAATGATATTTCCTAAAATTCCCTTACTATAGCCTTCAGCCATGATTTTTCTTCAAATTCCTTAACTCTAGCCGTTTACCTTGAATTTATTCAAATTCTCTTACTATAGACTTTAGTCATAACTTTTGTCAAAAGTCCCAACAATTGCCTTCAACATTTGTTTTGCTTCAAATTCTCTAACTCTAGGTTTTTTTTATGTATTTTTAAAACTCCTTAACTATATCCTTCGACCATAGTTTTCATAAAATTCTTTTACCATAACCTACAACCATGAGTTTTCCTCAAATTCCCTTAGTATATCCTTCAATTTTGATTTTTTTCTTAAAATTCCCTTATTATGGCCTTCAGTTGTGATTTATACTAAAATTCTTTTACTACAAACATCAACCAAGTTTTCTTATCTAAAATGCTTTATTATTGTCTTAAACAATGCATTTTCTTAAAATTCTATTCCAAAAGCCTTCAGTCATTATTTTTGTTCAAATACCCTTACGATAGCCTCGTACCATGAATTTTTTCAAATTCTCTTACTAAAGCCTTAAGTCCTTTTGTTTGTCAAAATTCCTTTACTATTGCCTTCAACCATGATTTCTCTTCAAATTTCTTACGACATCCTGTGGCCATGATTTTTTTTGAAAATCTTTACTTTAACTTTGAACCACCATTTTCTTCAAATTCTCTTACTATTGCTTCCAGCTATGATTTTACTTCAAATTCCTTTACTATCGTCTTCAATTAAAATATTTCATATAATCTCCTTACTATAGCCTTAAGCTTTGATTTTTAAAAAATTTTCTCACTACAACATTCAGCCATTAGTTTCTTTAAATTATATTACAATAGACTTTAACCAAGAGTTTTCCAATAATTCCCTATGAATTATTTTCTTTAAATTCCCTTAGTATAACCTTTAATCCATGATATTTTCTAAAATTCCCTTAAAATAGCCTTCAGCCTTGATTTTTCTTCAAATTCCTTAACTCTAGCCACAAATTTCTTGAAATTCTCTTACTATAGCCTTTAGTCATAATTTTTGTCAAAAGTCCCTTACTATATAGCCTTCAACCTTTATTTTCCTTTAAATTCTCTTACTCTAGCCTATTCCAATGATTTGTTTTAACTTCCCTTCAACCATAGTTTTCTTAAAATTCTTTTAGCATAGACTTCAGCCATGAGTCTTGCACAAATTCCCTAACTATAGCCGTTAGTTTTGATATTTTTCTTAAAATTCCATTACTATAGGCTTCAACTTTGTTTTTTCTTAAAATTCTCGTTCTACAAACAATAGCCAACTTTACTTATTTAAAATACTTTTCTAAAGTATTAAACCATGAATTTTCATAAAATTCCCTTCCAATAGCCTTCAGCCATTACTATTTTTCAAATACCCTTACTAAAGCCTAGTTCCATGAATTTCTTCAAATTATCTTACTATAGCCTTAAGTCATTTTGTTGTCAAAATTCCTTTTTTTAGCCTTCAACCATGATTTCTCTACATGTTCCTTACTACAACCTATAACCACCATTTTCATCAAATTATCTTTCTATTACTTCCAGTTATGATTTTACTTCAAATTCCCGTATTATAGTCTACAATTATGATGTTTCATTTAATTTTCTTACTATAGCCTTATGCTTTCATTTTTTTAAAATTCACTCACTACAACATTCTGCCATTATTTTCATTAAATTCCACTACAATAGCTCTTAACCTTGAGTTTTCCTATAATTCCCTAGGAATTATTTTTTTAAATTCCCTAACTTGTTTCTTAAACAATGATATTTCCTAAACTTCCTTTACTATTGCCTTCAGCCATGATTTTTCTTCAAATTCCTTAACTCTAGCCTTTTACCTTGAATTTCTTCAAATTCTCTTACAGTAGACTTTAGTCATAATTTTTGTCAAAAATCCCTACTATTGCCTTCAACATTTGTTTTGCTTCAAATTCTCTAACTCTAGGTTTTTTTCATGTATTTTTAAAATTCCTTAACAATATCCGTCGACTATAGTTTTCTTAAAATTTTTTTAACATAACCTACAACCATGAGTTTTCCTCAAATTCCCTTAGTATAGCCTTCAGTTTTGATTTTTTTCTTAAAATTCCCTTATTATGGCCTTCAGTTGTGATTTTTATTAAAATTCTTTTACTACAAACATCAACCAAGTTTTCTTATCTAAAATGCTTTATTATAGTCTTAAACAATGCATTTTATTAAAATTGCAATCCAATGGCCTTCAGTCATTATTTTTGTTCAAATACCCTTACTATAGCCTCGTACCATGAATTTTTCCAAATTCGCTTACTAAAGCCTTAAGTCCTTTTGTTTGTCAAAATTCCTTTACTATTGCCTTCAACCATGATTTCTCTTCAAATTTCTTACGGCATCCTGTGGCCATGATTTTTTTTGAATTGCTTTACTATAACTTTGAACAACCATTTTCTTCAAATTCTCTTACTATTGCTTCCAGCTATGATTTTACTTCAAATTCCCTTACTATTGTCTTCAATTAAAATATTTCATATAATTTCCTTGCTATAGCCTTAAGCTTTGATTTTTTAAAAAAATTCTCACTACAACATTCAGCCATTATTTTCTTTAAATTATATTACAATAGAATTTAACCTAGAGTTTTCCAATAATTCCCTATGAATTATTTTCTTTAAATTCCCTAAGTATAGCCTTTAATCCATGATATTTCCTAAAATTCCCTTAAAATAGCCTTCAGCCATGATTTTTCTTCAAATTCCTTAACTCTAGCCACAAATTTCTTGAAATTCTCTTACTATAGCCTTTAGTCATAATTTTTGTCAAAAGTCCCTTACTATAGCCTTCAACCTTTATTTTCCTTTAAATTCTCTTACTCTAGCCTATTCCAATGATTTGTTTTAACTTCCCTTCAACCATAGTTTTCTTAAAATTCTTTTAGCATAGACTTCAGCCATGAGTCTTGCACAAATTCCCTAACTATAGCCGTTAGTTTTGATATTTTTCTTAAAATTCCATTACTATAGCCTTCAACTTTGTTTTTTCTTAAAATTCTCCTTCTACAAACAATAGCCAACTTTACTTATTTAAAATACTTTTCTAAAGTATTAAACCATGAATTTTCATAAAATTCCCTTCCAATAGCCTTCAGCCATTACTATTTTTCAAATACCCTTACTAAAGCCTAGTTCCATGAATTTCTTCAAATTATCTTACTATAGCCTTAAGTCATTTTTTGTCAAAATTCCTTTACTTTAGCCTTCAACCATGATTTCTCTTCAAGTTCCGTACTACAACCTGTGCCCAAGATTTTTGTTTGAATTGCTTTACTATAGCTTTCAACCACCATTTTCATCAAATTATCCTTTTATTGCTTCCAGTTATGCTTTTACTTCAAATTCCCTTATTATAGTCTACAATGAAGATATTTCATTTGATTTCCTCACTATAGCTTTAAGTTTTCATTTTTTTAAAATTCGCTCACAACAACATTCAGCCAATATTTTCATTAAATTCCACTACAATAGCTTTTAACCATGAGTTTTCCTATAATTCCCTAGGAATTATTTTTTTAAATTCCCTAACTATTTGCTTAAACATTGATATTTCCTAAAATTCCCTTACTATAGCTTTCTGCCATGACTTTTCTTCAAATTCCTTAACTCTAGCCTCTTATCTTGAATTTCTTCAAATTCTCTTACAATAGACTTTAGTCATAGTTTTTGTCAAAAATCCCTACTATTGCCTTCAACATTTGTTTTGGTTCAAATTCTCTAACTCTAGGTTTTTTTCATGTATTTTTAAAATTCCTTAACAATATCCGTCGACCATAGTTTTCTTAAAATTTTTTTACCATAACCTACAACCATGAGTTTTCCTGAAATTCCTTTAGTATAGCCTTCAGTTTTGATTTTTTTATTAAAATTCCCTTATTATGGCCTTCAGTTGTGATTTTTATTAAAATTCTTTTACTACAAACATGAACCAAGTTTTCTTATCTAAAATGCTTTATTATAGTCTTAAACAATGCATTTTATTAAAATTGCGATCCAATAGCCTTCAGTCATTATTTTTGTTCAAATACCCTTAATATAGCCTCGTACCATGAATTTTTTTTCAATTAAACACTAAAGCCTTAAGTCCTTTTGTTTGTCAAAATTCCTTTACTATTGCCTTCAACCATGATTTCTCTTCAAATTTCTTACGACATCCTGTGGCCATGATTTTTTTTGAATTGCTTTACTATAACTTTGAACCACCATTTTCTTCAAATTCTCTTACTATTGCTTCCAGCTATGATTTTACTTCAAATTCCCTTACTATAGTCTTCAATTAAAATATTTCATATAATTTCCTTGCTATAGCCTTAAGCTTTGATTTTTAAAAAAATTTCTCACTACAACATTCAGCCATTATTTTCTTTAAATTATATTACAATAGAATTTAACCTAGAGTTTTCCAATAATTCCCTATGAATTATTTTCTTTAAATTCCCTAAGTATAGCCTTTAATCCATGATATTTCCTAAAATTCCCTTAAAATAGCCTTCAGCCATGATTTTTCTTCAAATTCCTTAACTCTAGCCACAAATTTCTTGAAATTCTCTTACTATAGCCTTTAGTCATAATTTTTGTCAAAAGTCCCTTACTATAGCCTTCAACCTTTATTTTCCTTTAAATTCTCTTACTCTAGCCTATTCCAATGATTTGTTTTAACTTCCCTTCAACCATAGTTTTCTTAAAATTCTTTTAGCATAGACTTCAGCCATGAGTCTTGCACAAATTCCCTAACTATAGCCGTTAGTTTTGATTTTTTTCTTAAAACTCCATTACTATAGCCTTCAACTTTGTTTTTTCATAAAATTCTCGTACTACAAACAATAGCCAACTTTACATATTTAAAATACTTTTCTAAAGTATTAAACCATGAATTTTCTTAAAATTCCCCTCAATAACCTTCAACCATTACTTTTTTTTTTTTTCAAATACCCTTACTATAGCCTAGTTCCATGAATTTCTTCAAATTATCTTACTATAGCCTTAAGTCATTTTTTTGTCAAAATTCCTTTACTTTAGCCTTCAACCATGATTTCTCTTCAAGTTTAAAGACTACAACCTGTGCCCAAGATTTTTGTTTGAATTGCTTTACTATAGCTTTCAACCACCATTTTCATCAAATTATCCTTTTATTGCTTCCAGTTATGATTTTACTTCAAATTCCCTTATTATAGTCTACAATGAAGATATTTCATTTGATTTCCTCACTATAGCTTTAAGTTTTCATTTTTTTTAAAATTAAGCTCACTACAACATTCAGCCATTATTTTCATTAAATTCCACTACAATAGCTTTTATCCATGAGTTTTCCTATAATTCCCTAGGAATTTATTTTTAAATTCAATAACTATTTGCTTAAACATTGATATTTCCTAAAATTCCCTTACTATATCTTTCAGCCATGATTTTTCTTCAAATTCCTTAACTCTAGCCTTTTACCTTGAATTTCTTCAAATTCTCTTACAATAGACTTTAGTCATATTTTTTGTCAAAAGTCCTTACTAATGCCTTTAACATTTGTTTTGCTTCAAATTCTCTAACTCTATGTTTTTTTCATGTATTTTTAAAATTCCTTAACTATATCCTTCGACTATAGTGTTCTTAAAATTCTTTTACCATATAACCTACAACCATGAGTATTTCTGAAATTCCCTTAGTATAGCCTTCAGTTTTGATTTTTTTCTTAAAATTCCCTTATTATGGACTTCAGTTGTTATTTTTATTAAAACTCTTTTACTACAAACATCAACCAAGTTTTCTTATCTAAAATGCTTTATTATTGTCTTAAACAATGTATTTTCTTAAAATTCCATTCCAATAGCCTTCAGTCATTATTTTTGTTCAAGTACCCTTACTATAGCCTCGTACCACGAATTTTTTCAAATTTTCTTACTAAAGCTTTAAGTCCTTTTGTTTGTCAAAATTCCTTTACTATTGCCTTCAACCATGATTTCTCTTCAAATTTCTTACGACATACTTTGGCCATGATTTTTTTGAATTGCTTTACTATAACATTGAACCACCATTTTCTTCAAATTCTCTTACTATTGCTTCCAGCTATGATTTTACTTCAAATTCCCTTACTATAGTCATCAATTAAAATATTTCATATAATTTCCTTACTTTAGCCTTAAGCTTTGATTTTTAAAAAATTTTCTCACTACAACATTCAGCCATTATTTTCTTTAAATTATATTACAATAGACTTTTACCAAGATTTTTCCAATAATTCCCTATGAATTATTTTCTTTAAATTCACAAAGTATAGCCTTTAATCCATGATATTTCCTAAAATTTCCTGAAAATAGCCTTCAGCCATGATTTTTCTCCATATTCATTAACTCTAGCCACAAATTTCTTGAAATTCTCTTACTATAGCCTTTAGTCATAATTTTTGTCAAAAGTCCCTTACTATAGCCTTCAACCTTTATTTTCCTTTAAATTCTCTTACTTACTCTAGCCTTTTCCAATGATTTGTTTAAACTTCCCTTCAACCATAGTTTCCTAAAATTCTTTTTAGCATAGCCTTCAGCCATGAGTTTTGCACAAATTCCCTAACTATAGCCTTTAGTTTTGATTTTTTTTTAAAATTTCATTACTATTGCCTTCAACTTTGTTTTTTCTTAAAATTCTCGTACTACAAACAATAACCAACTTTACTTATTTAAAATACTTTACTAAAGTCTTAAACCATGAATTTTCTTAAAATTCCCTTCCAATAGCCTTAAGCCATTACTTTTTTTCAAATACCCTTACTATAGCCTAGTTCCATGAATTTCTTCAAATTATCTTACTATAGCCTTAAGTCATTTTTTTGTCAAACTTTCTTTACTTTGGCCTTCAACCATGATTTCTCTTCAAGTTCCTTACTACAACCAGTGGCCATGATTTTTGTTTCAATTGCTTTACTATAACCTTCAACCACCATTTTCATCAAATTATCTTTCTATTACTTCCAGTTATGATTTTACTTCAAATTCCCTTATTATAGTCTACAATTAAGATGTTTCATTTGATTTCCTTACTATAGCCTTAAGCTTTCATTTTTTTTAAAATTAAAACTCACTACAACATTCTGCCATTATTTTCATTAAATTCCAGTACAATATCTTTTAACTATGAGTTTTCCTATAATTCCCTAGGAATTATTTTTTAAATTCCCTAACTCTTTGCTCAAACAATGATATTTCCTAAAATTCCCTTACTATAGCCTTCAGCCATGATTTTTCTTCAAATTCCTTAACTCTAGCCTTTTACCTTGAATTTATTCAAATTCTCTTACTATAGACTTTAGTCATAATTTTAGTCAAAAGTCCCAACTATTGCCTTCAACATTTGTTTTGCTTCAAATTCTCTAACTCTAGGTTTTTTTCATGTATTTTTAAAACTCCTTAACTATATCCTTCGACCATAGTTTTCATAAAATTCTTTTACCATAACCTACAACCATGAGTTTTCCTGAAATTCCCTTAGTATAGCCTTCAATTTTGATTTTTTTCTTAAAATTCCCTTATTATGGCCTTCAGTTGTGATTTATATTAAAATTCATTTACTACAAACATCAACCAAGTTTTCTAATCTAAAATGCTTTATTATAGTCTTAAACAATGCATTTTTTTAAAATTCTATTCCAAAAGCCTTCTGTCATTATTTTTGTTCAAATACCCTTACGATAGCCTCGTACCATGAATTTTTTCAAATTCTCTTACTAAAGCCTTAAGTCCTTTAGTTTGTCAAAATTCCTTTACTATTGCCTTCAACCATGATTTCTCTTCAAATTTCTTACGACATCCTGTGGCCATGATTTTTTTTGAATTGCTTTACTATAACTTTGAACCACCATTTTCTTCAAATTCTCTTACTATTGCTTCCAGCTATGATTTTACTTCAAATTCCCTTACTATAGTCTTCAATTAAAATATTTCATATAATTTCCTTACTATAGCCTTAAGCTTTGATTTATAAAAAAATTTCTCACTACAACATTCAGCCATTATTTTCTTTAAATTATATTACAATAGACTTTAACCAAGAGTTTTCCAATAATTCCCTTTGAATTATTTTCTTTAAATTGCCTAAGTATAGCCTTTAATCCATGATATTTCCTAAAATTCCCTTAAAATAGCCTTCAGCCTTGATTTTTCTTCAAATTCCTTAACTCTAGCCACAAAAATCTTGAAATTCTCTAACTATAGCCTTTAGTCATAATTTTTGTCAAAAGTCCCTTACTATAGCCTTCAACCTTTATTTTCCTTTAAATTCTCTTACTCTAGCCTTTTCCAATGATTTGTTTAAACTTCCCTTCAACCATAGTTTCCTAAAAATTCTTTTAGCATAGCCTTCAGCCATGAGTTTTGCACAAATTCCCTAACTATAGCCTTTAGTTTTGATTTTTTTTTTCTTAAAATTTCATTACTATTGCCTTCAACTTTGTTTTTCTTAAAATTCTCATTACTACAAACAATAACCAACTTTACTTATTTAAAATACTTTACTAAAGTCTTAAACCATGAATTTTCTTAAAATTCCTTCCAATAATAAAGCCATTACTTTTTTTTTCAATACCCTTACTATAGCCTAGTTCCATGAATTTCTTCAAATTATCTTACTATAGCCTTAAGTCATTTTTTTGTCAAACTTTCTTTACTTTTGCCTTCAACCATGATTTCTCTTCAAGTTCCTTACTACAACCAGTGGCCATGATTTTTGTTTCAATTGCTTTACTATAACCTTCAACCACCATTTTCATCAAATTATCTTTCTATTACTTCCAGTTATGATTTTACTTCAAATTCCCTTATTATAGTCTACAATTAAGATGTTTCATTTGATTTCCTTACTATAGCCTTAAGCTTTCATTTTTTTAAAATTCGCTCACTACAACATTCTGCCATTATTTTCATTAAATTCCAGTACAATATCTTTTAACTATGAGTTTTCCTATAATTCCCTAGGAATTATTTTTTAAATTCCCTAACTCTTTGCTCAAACAATGATATTTCCTAAAATTCCCTTACTATAGCCTTCAGCCATGATTTTTCTTCAAATTCCTTAACTCTAGCCTTTTACCTTGAGTTTATTCAAATTCTCTTACTATAGACTTTAGTCATAATTTTAGTCAAAAGTCCCAACTATTGCCTTCAACATTTGTTTTGCTTCAAATTCTCTAACTCTAGGTTTTTTTTCATGTATTTTTAAAATTCCTTAACTATATCCTTCCGACTATAGTGTTCTTAAAATTCTTTTACCATATAACCTACAACCATGAGTATTTCTGAAATTCCCTTAGTATAGCCTTCAGTTTTGATTTTTTTCTTAAAATTCCCTTATTATGGACTTCAGTTGTTATTTTTATTAAAATTCTTTTACTACAAACATCAACCAAGTTTTCTTATCTAAAATGCTTTATTATTGTCTTAAACAATGTATTTTCTTAAAATTCCATTCCAATAGCCTTCAGTCATTATTTTTGTTCAAGTACCCTTACTATAGCCTCGTACCACGAATTTTTTCAAATTTTCTTACTAAAGCCTTAAGTCCTTTAGTTTGTCAAAATTCCTTTACTATTGCCTTCAACCATGATTTCTCTTCAAATTTCTTACGACATCCTGTGGCCATGATTTTTTTTGAATTGCTTTACTATAACTTTGAACAACCATTTTCTTCAAATTCTCTTACTATTGCTTCCAACTATGATTTTACTTCAAATTCCCTTACTATAGTCTTCAATTAAAATATTTCATATAATTTCCTTACTATAGCCTTAAGCTTTGATTTATAAAAAAATTTCTCACTACAACATTCAGCCATTATTTTCTTTAAATTATATTACAATAGACTTTAACCAAGAGTTTTCCAATAATTCCCTTTGAATTATTTTCTTTAAATTGCCTAAGTATAGCCTTTTTATCCATGATATTTCCTAAAATTCCCTTAAAATAGCCTTCAGCCTTGATTTTTCTTCAAATTCCTTAACTCTAGCCACAAATTTCTTGAAATTCTCTAACTATAGCCTTTAGTCATAATTTTTGTCAAAAGTCCCTTACTATAGCCTTCAACCTTTATTTTCCTTTAAATTCTCTTACTCTAGCCTTTTCCAATGATTTGTTTAAACTTCCCTTCAACCATAGTTTCCTAAAAATTCTTTTAGCATAGCCTTCAGCCATGAGTTTTGCACAAATTCCCTAACTATAGCCTTTAGTTTTGATTTTTTTCTTAAAATTTCATTACTATTGCCTTCAACTTTGTTTTTTCTTAAAATTCTCGTACTACAAACAATAACCAACTTTACTTATTTAAAATACTTTACTAAAGTCTTAAACCATGAATTTTCATAAAATTCCCTTCCAATAGCCTTCAGCCATTACTATTTTTCAAATACCCTTACTAAAGCCTAGTTCCATGAATTTCTTCAAATTATCTTACTATAGCCTTAAGTCATTTTTTTGTCAAACTTTCTTTACTTTGGCCTTCAACCATGATTTCTCTTCAAGTTCCTTACTACAACCAGTGGCCATGATTTTTGTTTCAATTGCTTTACTATAACCTTCAACCACCATTTTCATCAAATTATCTTTCTATTACTTCCAGTTATGATTTTACTTCAAATTCCCTTATTATAGTCTACAATTAAGATGTTTCATTTGATTTCCTTACAATAGCCTTAAGCTTTCATTTTTTTAAAATTCGCTCACTACAGCATTCTGCCATTATTTTCATTAAATTCCAGTACAATATCTTTTAACTATGAGTTTTCCTATAATTCCCTAGGAATTATTTTTTAAATTCCCTAACTCTTTGCTCAAACAATGATATTTCCTAAAATTCCCTTACTATAGCCTTCAGCCATGATTTTTCTTCAAATTCCTTAACTCTAGCCTTTTACCTTGAATTTCTTCAAATTCTCTTACAATAGACTTTAGTCATATTTTTTGTCAAAAGTCCTTACTAATGCCTTTAACATTTGTTTTGCTTCAAATTCTCTAACTCTAGGTTTTTTTCATGTATTTTTAAAATTCCTTAACTATATCCTTCGACTATAGTGTTCTTAAAATTCTTTTACCATATAACCTACAACCATGAGTATTTCTGAAATTCCCTTAGTATAGCCTTCAGTTTTGATTTTTTTCTTAAAATTCCCTTATTATGGACTTCAGTTGTTATTTTTATTAAAATTCTTTTACTACAAACATCAACCAAGTTTTCTTATCTAAAATGCTTTATTATTGTCTTAAACAATGTATTTTCTTAAAATTCCATTCCAATAGCCTTCAGTCATTATTTTTGTTCAAGTACCCTTACTATAGCCTCGTACCACGAATTTTTTCAAATTTTCTTACTAAAGCCTTAAGTCCTTTAGTTTGTCAAAATTCCTTTACTATTGCCTTCAACCATGATTTCTCTTCAAATTTCTTCACGACATCCTGTGGCCATGATTTTTTTTTTGAATTGCTTTACTATAACTTTGAACAACCATTTTCTTCAAATTCTCTTACTATTGCTTCCAACTATGATTTTACTTCAAATTCCCTTACTATAGTCTTCAATTAAAATATTTCATATAATTTCCTTACTATAGCCTTAAGCTTTGATTTATAAAAAAAAAAAATCTCACTACAACATTCAGCCATTATTTTCTTTAAATTATATTACAATAGACTTTAACCAAGAGTTTTCCAATAATTCCCTTTGAATTATTTTCTTTAAATTGCCTAAGTATAGCCTTTAATCCATGATATTTCCTAAAATTCCCTTAAAATAGCCTTCAGCCTTGATTTTTCTTCAAATTCCTTAACTCTAGCCACAAATTTCTTGAAATTCTCTAACTATAGCCTTTAGTCATAATTTTTGTCAAAAGTCCCTTACTATAGCCTTCAACCTTTATTTTCCTTTAAATTCTCTTACTCTAGCCTTTTCCAATGATTTGTTTAAACTTCCCTTCAACCATAGTTTCCTAAAAATTCTTTTAGCATAGCCTTCAGCCATGAGTTTTGCACAAATTCCCTAACTATAGCCTTTAGTTTTGATTTTTTTCTTAAAACTCCATTACTATAGCCTTCAACTTTGTTTTTTCATAAAATTCTCGTACTACAAACAATAGCCAACTTTACTTATTTAAAATACTTTTCTAAAGTATTAAACCATGAATTTTCTTAAAATTCCCTTCCAATTGCCTTCAGCCATTACTTTTTTTCAAATACCCTTACTATAGCCTAGTTCCATGAATTTCTTCAAATTATCGTACTATAGCCTTAAGTCATTTTTTGTCAAAATTCCTTTACTTTAGCCTTCAACCATGATTTCTCTTCAAGTTTCGTACTACAACCTGTGCCCAAGATTTTTGTTTGAATTGCTTTACTATAGCTTTCAACCACCATTTTCATCAAATTATCCTTTTATTGCTTCCAGTTATGATTTTACTTCAAATTCCCTTATTATAGTCTACAATGAAGATATTTCATTTGATTTCCTCACTATAGCTTTAAGTTTTCATTTTTTTAAAATTCGCTCACTACAACATTCAGCCATTATTTTCATTAAATTCCACTACAATAGCTTTTATCCATGAGTTTTCCTATAATTCCCTAGGAATTATTTTTTTAAATTCAATAACTATTTGCTTAAACATTGAGATTTCCTAAAATTCCCTTACTATAGCTTTCAGCCATGATTTTTCTTCAAATTCCTTAACTCTAGCCTTTTACCTTGAATTTCTTCAAATTCTCTTACAAAAGACTTTAGTCATATTTTTTGTCAAAACTCCTTACTAATGCCTTTAACATTTGTTTTGCTTCCAATTCTCTAACTCTAGGTTTTTTTCATGTATTTTTAAAATTCCTTAACTATATCCTTCGACTATAGTTTTCTTAAAATTCTTTTACCATATAACCTACAACCATGAGTATTTCTGAAATTCCCTTAGCATAGCCTTCAGTTTTGATTTTTTTCTTAAAATTCCCTTATTATGGACTTCAGTTGTTATTTTTATTAAAATTCTTTTACTACAAACATCAACCAAGTTTTCTTATCTAAAATGCTTTATTATTGTCTTAAACAATGTATTTTCTTAAAATTCCATTCCAATAACCTTCAGTCATTATTTTTGTTCAAGTACCCTTACTATAGCCTCATTACCACGAATTTTTTCAAATTTTTTCTTACTAAAGCCTTAAGTCCTTTTGTTTGTCAAAATTCCTTTACTATTGCCTTCAACCATGATTTCTCTTCAAATTTCTTCACGACATACTGTGGCCATGATGATTTTTGAATTGCTTTACTATAACTTTGAACCACCATTTTCTTCAAATTCTCTTACTATTGCTTCCAGCTATGATTTTACTTCAAAATCCCTTACTATAGTCTTCAATTAAAATATTTCATATAATTTCGTTACTATAGCCTTATGCTTTGATTTATAAAAAAATTTCTCACTACAACATTCAGCCATTATTTTCTTTAAATTATATTACAATAGACTTTAACCAAGAGTTTTCCAATAATTCCCTTTGAATTATTTTCTTTAAATTGCCTAAGTATAGCCTTTAATCCATGATATTTCCTAAAATTCCCTTAAAATAGCCTTCAGCCTTGATTTTTCTTCAAATTCCTTAACTCTAGCCACAAATTTCTTGAAATTCTCTAACTATAGCCTTTAGTCATAATTTTTGTCAAAAGTCCCTTACTATAGCCTTCAACCTTTATTTTCCTTTAAATTCTCTTACTCTAGCCTTTTCCAATGATTTGTTTAAACTTCCCTTCAACCATAGTTTCCTAAAAATTCTTTTAGCATAGCCTTCAGCCATGAGTTTTGCACAAATTCCCTAACTATAGCCTTTAGTTTTGATTTTTTTCTTAAAATTTCATTACTATTGCCTTCAACTTTGTTTTTTCTTAAAATTCTCATTACTACAAACAATAACCAACTTTACTTATTTAAAATACTTTACTAAAGTCTTAAACCATGAATTTTCTTAAAATTCCTTCATATAGCCTTTTTCAGCCATTACTTTTTTTCAAATACCCTTACTATAGCCTAGTTCCATGAATTTCTTCAAATTATCTTACTATAGCCTTAAGTCATTTTTTTGTCAAACTTTCTTTACTTTGGCCTTCAACCATGATTTCTCTTCAAGTTCCTTACTACAACCTGTGGCCATGATTTTTGTTTCAATTGCTTTACTATAGCCTTCAACCGCCATTTTCATCAAATTATCTTTCTATTACTTCCAGTTATGATTTTTACTTCAAATTCCCTTATTATAGTCTACAATTATGATGTTTCATTTGATTTCCATACTATAGCCTTAAGCTTTCATTTTTTTAAAATTAAGCTCTCTACAACATTCAGCCATTATTTTCATTAAATTCCACTATAAAAGCTTTTAACCATGAGTTTTCCAATAATTCCCTAGAATTATTTTTTTAAATTGCCTAACTATTTTTTTTAAACAATGATATTTCCTAAAATTCCTTTTACAATCGCTTTCAGCCATGATTTTTCTTCAAATTCCTTAACTCTAGCCTTTTACCTTGAATTTATTCAAATTCTCTTACTATAGACTTTAGTCATAATTTTTTGTCAAAAAGTCCCATTTATTGCCCTCAACATTTGTTTTACTTCAAATTCTCTAACTCTAGGTTTTTTTTCATGTATTTTTAAAACTCCTTAACTATATCTTTCGACCATAGTTTTCATAAAATTCTTTTACCTTAACCTACAACCATGAGTTTTCCTGAAATTCCCTTAGTATAGCCTTCAATTTTGATTTTTTTCTTAAAATTCCCTTATTAAGGCCTTCAGGTGTGATTTATATTAAAATTCTTTTACTACAAACATCAACCAAGTTTTCTTATCTAAAATGCTTTATTATAGTCTTAAAAAATGCATTTTTTTAAAATTCTATTCAACAAGCCTTTTGTCATTATTTTTGTTCAAATACCCTTACCATAGCCTCGTACCATGAATTTTTTCAAATTCTCTTACTAAAGCCTTAAGTCCTTTTGTTTGTCAAAATTCCTTTACTATTGCCTTCAACCATGATTTCTCTTCAAATTTTTTACGACATCCTGTGGCCAAGATTTTTTTTGAATTGTTTTACTATAACTTTGAACCACCATTTTCTTCAAATTCTCTTACTATTGCTTCCAGCTATGATTTTACTTCAAATTCCCTTACTATAGTCTTCAATTAAAATATTTCATATAACTTCCTTACTATAGCTTAAGCTTTGATTTTTAAAAAATTTTCTCACTACAACTTTCAGCCATTATTTTCTTTAAATTATATTACAATAGACTTTAACCAAGATTTTTGCAATAATTCCGTTTGAATTATTTTCTATAAATTCCCTAAGTATAGCCTTTAATCCATTATATTTCCTAAAATACCCTTAAAATAGCCTTCAGCCTTGATTTTTCGTCAAATTCCTTAACTCTAGTCACAAATTTCTTGAAATTCTCTTACTATAGCCTTTAGTCATAATTTTTTTCAAAAGTCCCTTACTATAGCCTTCAACCTTTATTTTCCTTTAAATTCTCTTACTCTACCCTTTTCCAATGATTTGTTTAAACTTCCCTTCAACCATAGTTTCCTAAAAATTCTTTTAGCATAGCCTTCAGCCATGAGTTTTGCACAAATTCCCTAACTATAGCCTTTAGTTTTGATTTTTTTCTTAAAATTCCATTACTATCGCCTTCAACTTTGTTTTTTCTTAAAACTCTCGTACTACAAACAATTGCCAACTTTACTTATTTAAAATACTTTACTAAAGTCTTAAACCATGAATATTCTTAAAATTCCCTTCCAATAGCATTCAGCCATTAGTTTTTTTCAAATACCCTTACTATAGCATAGTTCCATGAATTTCTTCAAATTATCTTACTATAGCCTTAAGTCGTTTTTTTGTCTAAATTCCATTACTTTAGCCTTCAACCATGATTTCTCTTCAAGTACCTTACTACAACCTGTGGCCTTGATTTTTGTTTGAACTGCTTTACTATAGCCTTCAACCACCATTTTCATCAAATTATCTTTCTATTACTTCCAGTTATGATTTTACTTCAAATTCCCTTATTATAGTCTACAATTATGATGTTTCATTTAATTTTCTTACTATAGCCTTAAGCTTTCATTTTTTTAAAATTAAGCTCACTACAACATTCAGCCATTATTTTCATTAAATTCAACTACAATAGCTTTTAACCATGAGTTTTCCTATAATTCCCTAGGAATTATTTTTTAAATTCCCTAACTAGTTTCTTAAACAATGATATTTCCTAAAATTCCTTTACTATTGCCTTCAGCCATGATTTTCTTCAAATTCATTAACTCTAGCCTTTTACCTTGAATTTCTTCAAATTCTCTTCACGATAGACTTTAGTCATAATTTTTGTCAAAAATCCCTACTATTGCCTTCAACATATGTTTTGCTTCAAATTCTCTAACTCTAGGTTTTTTCATGTATTTTTAAATTCCTTAACAATATCCGTCGACCATAGTTTTCTTAAAATTTTTTACCATAACCTACAAACATGAGTTTTCCTGAAATTCCCTTAGTATAGCCTTCAGTTTTGATTTTTTTCTAAAAATTCCCTTATTATGGCCTTCAGTTGTGATTTTTATTAAAATTCTTTTACTACAAACATCAAACAAGTTTTCTTAACTAAAATGCTTTATTATAGTCTTAAACAATGCATTTTATTAAAATTGCATTCCAATAGCCTTCAATCATTATTTTTGTTCAAATACCCTTACTATAGCCTCGTACCATGAATTTTTTCAAATCCTCTTACTAAAGCCTTAAGTCCTTTTGTTTGTCAAAATTCCTTTACTATTGCCTTCAACCATGATTTCTCTTCAAATTTCTTACGACATCCTGTGGGCATGATTTTTTTTGAATTGCTTTACTATAACTTTGAACAACCATTTTCTTCAAATTCTCTAACTATTGCTTCCAGCTATGATTTTACTTCAAATTCCCTTACTATAGTCTTCAATTAAAATATTTCATATAATTTCCTTACTTTAGCCCAAAGCTTTGATTTTTAAAAAAATTTCTCACTACAACATTCTGCCATTATTTTCTTTAAATTATATTACAATAGACTTTAACCAAGATTTTTCCAATAATTCCCTATGAATTATTTTCTTTAAATTTCCAAAGAATAGCCTTTAATCCATGATATTTCCTAAAATTTCCTGAAAATAGGCTCCTGCCATGATTTTTCTCCAAATTC